>PVLD010004406.1:0-125700 GCA_004027595.1 Dinomys branickii
TCCTTATGATTCGCTGTAATCTATTTGCCAGTATTTTGTTGAGTATCTTTGCATCTATGTTCATTAGCGAGATTGGCCTGTAGCTCTCTTTCTTGGTTGGGTCTCTCTCTGGTTTTGGTACCAGTATAATACTTGCCTCCAGAAATGTGTTGGGGAGAGTTGCTTCCTTTTCGATTTCATTGAAGAGTTTGAGGAGTTTGGCATCTCAGAGAATCCTTGGCACATAGGAGAGAAGCAAAGTCATCTGAATTGAAGCCATGCTCATTCCCAGGGTATAGGGGAGAGGGTGAAATTGGTCAACATACAGTTATGAGGCATCATCTTTTAGTTTTAATGTAACCACATAAAATGTTCAGCTTCTAATAACTTTGTACAGAAATTTCAATATAACAATAAGAAAAGAAAAAGACAGTGGATAATTTTGAAAGTGGAATAAAGTTTCTGTTCACAAACTTAAACCAGTGCAATCTTTTTAATGTATTAAGGAGATTCTGGTGTTCTCCTAAAATAAAGGGCACTAACAGTCAGGGCTTTTACTGCAGGGCAATTTGTGCTTGCCCACAGCAAGTCACCAGATCAGAATGTGACTCTTGGTCAGAAGAACACAACTGAGCTCACTATTAATTTGAACAGATACCATAGCATAAAACAAAGACTGGGAGAGTGAAACTTTGTCATTAGAATGTAAATGACCCCTATTGACAGAAAACTCTTTAATGCTTCCAGAAGTCAGAGTCATCATGGGAGACCCTGTGAATGACTGCCTGTCAAAGTTTGCGGAGAGCCAGGGCTTCCAGACATGGTTTATGGGTCACTTAGAAGAGCACGGAGTGATGAAGGTACTGTGTTACTGAAGACGGTGTATACCACAGGGTATGCAGTTTAAAGGATCGAAATATCAAGTGAGGGATTTTGGGGGCAGCATTGTGTGAGTTGGAGGGTGAGTTTCTTTTTTCTATGTCTGTTAAGTATTTAAACTTGCAGGAGGCTTCAAAAGCAGAGGCAAAGTTAGAACAGGCAAATGAAAATTGATGTCTTTTCTCAGTTAACAGAGTAATGGCTCAATTAGTTATTTATTGGTTTCCAGCAAACTGTGAGGAAGCAGTTTCCGGTGTCATTTGAAGTCACTGCTGTAAAAATGCCCTGGAGCCTTATCTCCATTGACTTCCAGATTAGGCATCAGGCTCTGCACTTAGCAGTTTGCTGTACCTGAAAAAAAAGTTCTTAATGCTGAGGTCCCAACTAAGTGGATGATGTAGAGCCGATATAGAAAGAAGCTGACTTGGCAGGTGGGTGGTAAGCAGGTGGGTGGTAAGTTCACAGCACAAAAGATCTTACCTGCCAGAGGGGACTGTGCAGAGCAGGAATTGCCCACAGGCTACGGAACTCTTTATCAGTGGTGAGATTCCTTGCCTACTTCTCTGACGTTTCCTTAGAAACAAAAGTTACCTGGGACACAAGCTTTGTTGTTGTTGTTTTAGCTATTTTAGGTTTTTAAAAAAAACAGAACAAAAAAAAAAAAATCCCTAAATATTGCTATTTCAAACTGTGCTTACAAGAGAATCACTGCTTAAAATACACATCTAAACCGCTGTGGATTTCAAAATGATTCTACCACTGATGCACAATTCTCAGGTCTCCAAATCTATCTTCCTTTTACCTCCTCCAAATACCCAGCATTAGCAAAACCACATCAGTACTTTCTCCCTCTAATCTTCCTTGTAACACACGGACCATCCCACTATGCCCCAGACGCGCTTCTCCTTCTATCCAGAGCAGACTATCTCTCCTTGTATGCCTGATGCACCGTCTCACACTCCCTGATTTTTCTCCTTTGGTTTCAAATCTGCATGGAAGAAACACATTGGTTCTGGTTGTTATTCACACTATAGAGTGAATTATGTTTATTCAAAGAAAAGTTGCTCTCTTCTTCCTGAGCAGGCCAGGTTGTTCCACACCAAATTACAGCACAAAGAACAACTCTGAAACATGGGTCTCAGCAGACAAGAGGGGACACTTGCCTTGGGATCAGTGGTTATGACACAGGAAAATAAATCTCCCAACCTGAATGATATCAGACGATTCGTGTTCTCTAAAATCGAAGAATGAATTTTAGGAACAACGGAGGTTAAGAGCAGAATATATTTATTGAGAGAAAGAAAACTTCTGTCCAAGAGAGGGACAGAAGGGGGCCTGAGTGGGTTACTCCCCAACTCAGTCTTTTCTAGGGACTTTTATACAGAAAAACCATGAGGTGAGGTGGGTCCAAGGTAGGGGAAATGGACAAAACTATGGTCAGCCAATAAGATTACAGGTATAATTGTCCAGGTAAGACTGAGTGAACTGGGATCAAATGGGAAAGCGAGTCGCGTAGCAAGCAGCCGTAAATACAGATCAGGGGCTTTTCCTGTGGGGGTCGGGCTAGTGACTCTTCCTGGCTTTTAGAAGGTGGTTGTTACTTATTTACAATAGCAATCCCTGATGTCTACACCTAGGGAGATATGTGGGTGCATTTGTTTAGCACCTTTTGTCTTAAGGTCTGGCCCACAGGTATCTTATCTTCCATGTTGGCTCCTTCGAGGGCCCAGACCTGCATAGTATTTCTAATCTAACTGAGCTGCCCATAACAATTATGAATTTACACAGAAAAGTGTGACACCTGAGAAGTCCAAGGGGGTGGAGGGGCATGACCACCTAAAAAGGAGCAACAGAATTCTTGGGAAAGAGCTAAAGGTCCCCTAGATTCTAAGCTTATCTTTTCCTATAATTTTGCAAAAACTGAAGTCCATCTCAGCCTTACATCAGCAACAGGTGACAGCAAGGAAGGCAGTTAATGAAAGACAGCATGTTATATGTCACGTTTATACTTAGAATATTGGAACAGGAAATATTTGGAACATACAGTATCACAAGATAAGCCAGTTAAAATTGTGTTCCTGGTTTTATAGTCAGCTGAGTTAGACAGAAATATTATAGGCAGTCAGACAGGGCCGGGCCCTCGAAGGAGCCAACAGACCTGAAGGAGCCAACAGACCTGTGGGCCAGACCTTAAGACAAAGGGTGCTGAACAAATGCACCCACTCACTTCCCTAGGTGTAAATATCAGGGATTGATATTCTAAATAAGTAACAACCACCTCCTAAAAAGCCAGGAAGAGTCACTAGCCCAACCCCACAGGACAAGCCCCTGATCTGTATTCATGCCCGCTTGCTACGTGACTCACTTTTCCATTTGATCCCAGTTCACTCAGTCTTACCTGGACAATTATACCTGCAATCTTATTGGCGGACCATAGTTTTGTCCATTTCCCCTACCTTGGACCCGCCTCACCTCATGGTTTTTCCCTATAAAAATTCCTGGAAAAGACAGAGTCGGGGGTAACCCACTCAGGCCCCCTTCTGTCCCTCTCTTGGGTAGAAGCTTTCTTTCTCTCAATAAGTATATTCTGCTCTTAACCTCCGTTGTTCCTAAAATTCATTCTTCAGTTTTAGAGAACACGAACCGTCTGATATCATTCAGGTTGGGAGATTTATTTTCCTGTATCACTGGGACAGCATACCAGGTGTTCAAATTAATGTTTTGACCTAGTCATTACATGTTCGAGTCTCCTTAGCTTAACTGTTTAAGATGTATTTTTCTGGCCAGAGTTTAGCCTCTACAAACTGTGTCATGATTTGTGCTTTAAGCATAACTTTTGTGGCACAATTTCTTTCTGATATTTGCTCTAAGGCTCTGTAGGATGGGCCTTTTATCTCCTTACTATCAGTAGGAGACCAGAACACAAAAGACATATGCTGTGGTGATAAAAAGGCTTGTGCCTTTGATGTTGAGGGCACTTTAATTCAAATCCCAGCTTGATCATTATTTAGATGTATGACTTTTAACAAAATGACTTCCCTGAGCCTCAGTTTCTCATCTATAAAATAGGGATGAAGAACACCTGCCTCTCAGGCTTATTATAAGAAATCTAATAAAACAGATAAAATAAGAGACACAGTTCGTATTATTACTAGCTATTTGTTATTGAGTGCACAGTGTGGCCATCATCTCTCCACTGGACCACAAGATCCTTATGAACAAGAATTGGGTGTCACCTCTGGAACCTCAGTGATTTGATCAGGCTTGCAAGTGAGCACCAGAGATTAACTTGGCTGTTCAAAGGTCACACACCGAAGGGAAGGCACACAGCTGCCTCTAAAACAGTGGGTAAAAGAGGGTAGAGATGGCACAGCTGGCAACGCAGGCAACATGTAAGAATGTGGAAAAGCATAACGTGTGCTTAGGCTGTTGTAGACAGACTGTTACAGGCAGCTGAGTTAGATAGAAATATTATAGGCAGTCAGACAGGGCCAGCCCTTGAAGGAGCCAACATGAAAGCAAGATACCTCGTGAATGAAGACATTTGCTGTGGGCCAGACCTCAAGACAAGAGGACTAAACAAATGCACCCACATACCTCCCTAGGTGTGAATATCAGGCATTGATATTATAAATAGGTAACAACCACCTTCAAAAAGCCAGGAAAAGTCACTGGCCCAACCCGACAGAGGAAAAGCCCCTGTTCGGTATTCCAGTCCACTTGTTCAGTGACTCACTTCCCCATTTGATCTGAGTTTATTCAATTTTACCTGAACAATTATGCTTGTAATCTTATTGGCTGACCGTAGTTTTGTCCCACCTCATGCCCCTATCTTGGACCTACCTCACCTCTTGGTTTTGCCCTGTAAAGTCCCTGAGAAAGGCAAGGTCCTTGGGAACCCACTCGGCCCCCCCCTTCTGTCCCCCTCTTGGACAGACGCCTTCTTTTCCTCAATAAATATACTCTGCTCTTAACCTCAATTGTTCCTAAAATTCAGTCTTTAATTTTAGAGAACATGAACTTGTCCCAGATATCGTTCAGATCGGGAGTTTTTAATTTTCCTGTACCAACTGGCCAGAGCAGAGATGTAAATAGCAGTTTTAAAGGCAGAAGGAACGTGGTTTAGGAGTCATAAGTATCATATGGGAATGTAAACATCTTTCTTTAAAGAAATTTGATCTCCTTCACCTTATTGCACTCATTAATATTTTCTGTGTGTTCAAGGATAATCTAGGATTTACTGGAGGACTTGCAGTAAAGACATAATTCTGTTAACCACATAAAAATGATTTAATAACCAACAGAGAAAATCAGAGGACAGCGCAGAAATGACTATGAGCTTCTTGTCTGACAGGGCAATGAGTGTAGGCGAGGAAAGCTCCAGGGTGCGGTCTCCAGCACAACAGTTTGATTATATGCCGAGTAAGAGGTCAATGAAAAAAGGAAGGAATTGTGCAAAGTCATCCTCTGAGACCAATGCTTGCAAACCATGAGACCCTTCAGTTACAGGGAGACAAACACACACTGACAGAATTTTCATTCTAAAATCATTCACAGGGAAATGCAAATATTTTGCCAGAATACATGCTGACTAAATCTCCTACAGTACAGAATATTCCTTTCCATCAGTCACGTGGCTTTCATAGTTCTTCCGTGTTCATTAGTGATTGTTCTGGAGAAATTATGGAGACACTCATTCTGATAAGAATGTGGGCTGTGCTGATAATGTACCCTATATGTGCTGACCTGAGAAGCAGGTAACTCATTCCTTCAGTTACTGTAGGTGAAGTGTGTTATTTCTGCATACTTTCCCTTCATGATATGGGCAAAAGCTATTCAAATTCTTATTTTTAAAAAAACATAGGCCCCCAAAGATGCAGAATTGTTGCTTAAAAACCATCCCATAACAAGGAGAGTGGCTGTCGTGAGATGTATATATTTCACTCAAAGTTAAAATCTACAAAAACAATTACCAGATATTCAGTGTAAATATATCTAATATATATGTGAAGCTATATTACAGATTCCTTATAATATATGAGATGATTTATCAGATCTAATACATGTTTTAGAAGACTGTTGAAACTCCATGGTCAGCTTTTATGTGTTTTAACTTCGTTGCTTGGCTGCAGGAAGCTAATTCCTCCTCATGCTCCAGTCACCTCTGCACGAAGAAGGTGGAGGGATTTTACGGCTTATTAATAATAAGGATGTGGAGCCTTCTAATGAGTAGAACCTTAAATGAGAAGATGAAGACATGATTACCATGGGTTTTATAAGGGCTTCCTTTCAGCTGGAGTCACTTGCCGTGGGCCTTGGTGTGGAGGGGCTCACTCTGCCCCATCACTGCCAGCTGGTGACTCCATGTGCCCCTCTGACACAGCTTGTCTGCCTTACGCTTAGTGAGCCATAGAATTGTCTTTTAATTGAAGAAGTGGGATGTAGCTTTATTAAAATGCATTATCTACTCTGTTATCCAACTCAGAATGAAGTAGAATTTTAATGGGTATTTACTGCCTGAAAAAGCATAGCTAAAATTATAATCACCAAGAAAGGCAAAGAAGAGAGAGCTGGAAGAAACATGGGGTTAGTGGTGTATCTAAAGGCCTCATCTCTGCCACTAAGTCTTGAGTGGCCCAGAACTTGCAACAAAATGTCATGAAAGTTCAAACTGAAATAAAAAATGAGTGAGGCAGGCCTGGTGGGGAAAAGTATGAAAAATCTAATATTCTACAATAAATAGATTTTTTTAGGAGAAAAAATATGGATGAAAGCTTCTGATTGTTAGAACGTTGAAAACTAAATTTAACTAAAAGCAAAATGCATTATAGGTAAAGATAAACCCAGTGTGCATCTGCATTGTGCACACAGACACTGAGGATGAGGTGCCAACTTGCCCATGCCTCATTCCTTGCCTGGTAAAGGAGAAGCAGTAGATTATCACTAAGATGACTAGGCAGTAGGGTGCAGCCTCTTGAGGGGCTCAAATTCCACCCTCCCCTCTGTTCTGTTCTTGTATCACACTTTATAAAAATCCACTCAATATATGGCCTTCTCTACATTTAGAAAATAGGAAACTACCGTAATGAGAGCAAGAATACAAAACTGAAAATGAAATCACAAAATGTTAACAATTTATAACTTAGAAATCTGATAGTGGTACTGTTAGGGTTAGTATCTGCTTCCATGAAGTGTGCACACGACTGAAAGGGCTTCCCCAGGTAATGCACATGGCTGTTTCCTCCACAGAGTATTGTTAGAGAGTAGAGCTGTTCGGAGTAAGAAGTAACGTAAATGCTTTCTCTGTGATCACTGCGGTAGTCTTCCTTTAATATGGTGACAAGGGGGATTGCGCACAGTTTCTATGTGGTGAAATGCATTACATGAAGCTGTTGTCTGTTCCTGGAAAAGAATGCTTTAGTTTTATGCCCTTAATGATTTACAATACTTTGCAGCAAATTGAACCATGAGGGAAACCACAGATTGTGACCGTAACAACTCTGTCGAGAGCTGTCTGCTTCTTTCCATATTTTCAGTGGATGGCAGAGAGGGTGCTGCTCAGTGTTACCCTCCTAACTTGCCTGTTTATTCTTCATCAGCAAGTAATGTGAGCTTTGAAAGCAGATCTGGGGGCTGGGGATATAGCTCAGTGGAATAAGCGCCTGCCTAGCAAGCGCAGGGCCTTGAGTTCGATCCCCAGTACCGCAAAAAAAAAAAAAAAAAATGTTTGTGAAAGCAGATCTGCTCTGTGGTTTCCTTACTCTCAGTACCCGCATTACTTCTCATGACGCCTGCTGTACGATTTTCAGTGTTTGTTCTAGCCACTGAGGTACTTTGCATTTTTTGTTGTTTTATTTATTTACTGTGGTTCTGGAGATTGAACCTAGGGCCTCTTGTATATGCAGACACTTTAACACTAATCCCTAGCTGGGTGAGGTGGGTTTTAAATGGTCACAAATGCTGTAAGCTTCATTCTATCAAGACAGGGAGTCATATATTTTCTAAGGGTCTCAAAATTGTCATTCTTTATAGCCGCGTAGAATTCCATTGTATTCAGATAGCATGATGGCTGTACAGGCTGCTCCCAGGATTTAGCTGTTACAAATTATGCTACCGTAAACATCGGTATGCCAGTGTCGCTGCAATACGATGACTTACACTCTTTGGGGACAGCACCTAGCAGACGGGCAGCTGGGTCATATGGAATTTCTATTTTCAGCTCCACACTGATTTTTGTGATGGTTGTGCTCATTTCTGTTCCGACCATGAATGAAGGGGGCTTCTTTTGTCACTACAGCCACGCCCGCATTTGTTATTCTTTGCTTCCCGGATGACTGATTCCTTCCAGAGTCACATGGAATCAGAGGGTGATGAAATGAATCAAACACATGTGGAAGTACTATGTAACAGCTCTCATGTGAGTGCGGCAAAGAACAAAGAACACGATATAGGGTGGATAGAAAGGGACGAGGGGTCAATCTCTGACAATGGAGAAGGGGCCCAAGGGAGTAAGAGGGAGGGGTGAGGAGAGAAAAGGGAAACAGGAAGAATAAAGCCGCGCCACGTCAAGGAACCTAATCACCCCAACTAACGTAATCACCGTGTGTCATAACCTAGGCGCCGAGACACAAGAGCTAATGCAAAGCACATCGACAGGTATTAGTTACAAGAGGAGGGGAAAATGCGAGGTGGGGGTAACAAGCTGTACTATGCGTGTGCAGCCGCGCCCAAGCTGACGGTAAACTGCATGAATTGCAAACATGCACTCATAAAAAATGAAGTTCTAAAAAAGAGAATGAGTCACAGTCCCCTCCTGCCGAATGTGGGCTGACATTGTGACTTCCCTCACTTATGAAAAGGTAGCAGAGGGGACCTTGAACAAGCCCTGAACCTAAATCTTAGGAGGACTGAAAGTCTATTCTCACTCTCCCGGAATACTTTTGCCACCTTGAGAAGAAGCCCAGGCCGGGAAACACCAGCAGAGGCCTGAGTGTGAGGACAGAGCTGCCGGCTGGCTGCAGCTCACGAGGAAGCTTGGCTGAGAGCAGCAGCACAGATCTGCAAGAAACAAGTCACACTAGTTTGGGTGTGATTTGCGGGATAGCAGCAGCTAACCAAGGCAGCGTAAAATGCACTGGATGCTCTGACCACGTGTGCCTTCGTCCTGACCTCCCACCTCCCGCATTTCAGCCACTCTGGTCCCCTTTGCCGTTCCTCATCCCACTGAGCATGTCCGGCCCCTCACTCTGCCTAGTGCCCCTTTCCTCCCAACATACACTGGCTTCCTTACTTCACTGAGATTGAACTTTCCTTATTAATGTACTTCACCACCAAGATCAGTGCCCACATATTAATAGGTGCTCAATTTAAAATGTGTTGAATAAATTATTCCTAATTTCTAGGGCTATTCCACAGGGATTCCAAGTAGAAAATCTACTCTTCATACATATGCTCCAATCTATATTTAATATGTTCTAGGGACTAAGGAAGAACCTTTAAAAAAGAGAGAAAACTTAAATATCCTGGGATGGAGCAGTTCATGCATACGCTTCACTCTTGAGGCTCCCTGGAAAACAGGAATTAGAGTCTCCAGGCAGTTAAGGATCTGCCATACGCAATGAGGTTACGAAAGTTTTTTCTGTCCTTCAGTTTCTTTCTAGGATTCTTGTTCTAAAACATTTCCATTTTTTCTCACCTTAAGTAGAATTCTGTGGCTCTGAATGTATTTCCATCATTACAGTTCCCACTATACACCACACTCTATTTCCCCTAGACCGTTTCCCTGCTGTCTAACCCCTTTCTCACATCCAAACATTAGTTTAGCTTTTATTTTTAGCAAAAATTGAGTGGGAAGTACAGAGAGCTCCCATATACCCCCGCTCCCACACTCTCTCCGCCTCCCGTAGTGCCAACAGCCTCGTAGATTACTACATTTACTGTAACTCAGGAACTCTCCTGACACGTCATTTTCATCTCAACTCTGTAGCTTACATAGGGTTTACTCTTGATGCTGCTTATTGTGTGGGTTTAGACAGATGTAGGACGACATGTACCTACCCTAATGTACACCGCAGGCAGAGTTCTTCTACTGCGCTAGAAGCCCACTGTGCTTTGCCCACTCATTGCTCCCTTCTCCCACAGTCATTGTCCTTGACCAAAACAATGTGGCTTAGTGAGAGCTGTAGGATCTGCCCTGATCATTGAGGGAACATCGCACATGCCAAAGGGATTCAGCAGTGAAGCATCTCCTGGCACCCTTAGTTCTCAGTGCGCAGGGGATCTACATCACATGCAACATGCACACTGAATGTTGCTGAGGATTCACAAGTCAGTTCTTGCAGGCTAAAACCTGTTCTTCCTCAAGCAGAAGCCACCAGTGTGTGATGCTAGGCTCCTCCCATCCTTCCCATGTTGTTTTGAAGGGGGACCTTAAATAAAAGCCTGCTAAGGATGCCTGCCAGGACCAAGCAGTCATGTCTGCCAAGTCCGATAACACTCCTTCCTTTATGTAAACCCCTGTCTTTACTGCCTTTGTGTAATAGTTGGCCTTGCAATGTAACTTCAAGTATAAGGGGACACTTCTTCCTTTGTGTGACTCACGCTTGTTTAACTGATGGCCTTACAATGTAACTTGAGATGTTTAAACTCCCTTAGTAACTCACAGTGTCACCCAACCCTCCAATCATAATGTGCCAAATCTGCCTTTCTATCTTCCCACTTACCCTCCCTATAAAAGTCCCCAAACTCCATAGGACAGGACTGACTCTTTGGGAGCTATCCCACTCAAGCCCATTAGTGTAAATAAACTGCCTCCTTAACCTTCTCCTGCCTTTGGTCTGTTTTCCATAACAGACTTAGTTACTTTCCTTTCTAGAACAAAATACCCAACACCCAAGGTTAGAGATGGAACGGTTCCTTTAGCTCAGTTTGTGGAGATTTCAGTCCATAATCAGCTGGCTCCAAGGCAAGGTAGTATGGTGAGGTGCCACAGTTCAAGGTGATGTAAGACAGCAAAAGAGGAGGAGCAAATTAATTTTTTTCTCTTATCTTGCATGCAGGCTCCATGCCCTTGGGTGGGTGTGGTACTTACACAATCTCCATGCCCTTCTCTTGCACAGGCTGAGGATGTTTACAGAGTTAGGACTCTGGCCCCCTGCTGAGGTCAGCTTGAACTGCTGTAACTCTGTTTCCTGAGGTGAGAGCGTGAAAGCAAGGGGTCCAGGGTTAACAAGCTGTCTTCGAGCTCCTGCCTGGATTATCCTATTAGCTTCTCACCTGACACCCTCACCTTCAGTCTTGTTCACGCACAACCCTCCAGGGAGCCTGCACAATTGACAAGAAATGAAAAGTGTAAGAAAAGAGAGAACATTCTTCCTAGCATTATTTTTCTGGCACCTGAATATGTCCAGTTTCACATTCGTCACTCTCATCTGGTTCCCTACGAGGATAGAAACAATCTCTCAGAAGACGTATGATGATCTTTTCTTGTATGTTCCTCTGCAGTTTTCTTTTAATATACACTTTTGAGAGAATACATACTTTTCTATTTCTATTAGACAAGCCTGCAACATTTATTTTCACCTTCCTTTCTGTTTTGTCCTTGCTAGGAAGCAACAGTAGGTCTGAATCGCATTTCAAGAAATCCCAAATAGAAAGTGTAGCTGCATTTTTACTATTTGAAAATACAGTGTTTTAATATTAGCCTCTGCAGTAACCTTATTTCTCTACATTATTAGGTTACTTTGCATCTTTTGCTTCCTTTGAACATATGTAAATTTGGTAGTCTATTTGTTAGTGTTATATGCAATAGAGACAGGCCTCAGATACTCAGTTTTCCTTATTTACTCTTAACTTATAAGAAGACTTGTGCCTTTTTGCCGCTGTGAAAGGTTAGAAATACAGAAATATCAGAAGTAAAACTTTGGTTGGGTCTCTGGTCTCACACTGATTCTGAGTAATGTGATTTTTTTTCTGTTGACCTCACAGGGTCTTAGACATGAGGAAATTATGAAGAAAGTTTTTTTAAAGATTTTTTTTGTGGGTTTACTTTGTATGGAATTAGGTATGCAAGTCTATGCTAGATGATTTATTTTGGTTTTAAAATATCTGTCCATAAAATACACATGCACAATTGTTACTAGCATGAAATCACAGTCATTAAAAATTAAATCTGATAATAAATGCACTGAAAATAAGAATATGTAAAATAGTCTCTATTTGAATTCCGGTGAATATTTCCCCAAATTTCCAGTTTATTTATACTGTATTTTACATTTCCAAAAATATTAAAAATAGGTAAACTACTTTATTACATGAAATTATTTATTGTTAAGCAATCAATATGCACTACTTGCTTTAAATTTCTGTAACAACTAATAATTCAATATGACTTTTATTTTTGATAATTCTTGCTAAAATTCATGATAACCTACTCACTAAAACTGCATAATTAGCTGTGGCTATTCTAGTTGTGTTCTTTGTGCTGAAACTTCTCTTCAGTGCAAAGTAGTAGCAGTTTTTGTAGATTTTCCTGCTTTTCCTCCATTATTGAGCAGCTTTTAATTAACCAGTTTTCTGATCGTTGCTATGATTATGTCAGCAAGTTTATGATTATTCTTATATATTATTCAAATAATAAGTTTGTAGAATGTTAAAATTAATAGAAATTTCAGAAACATTTCTAAATCTAAAGTACATAACTTTGGACCTTTTCCCTACATAGCCTTTTTTTGGGGAACAGAGTATTTCAATTAGCTATAGTACTTTTTAAAGGTAAGTATCCTAAACTCACCTATAACCGGTCCCCAAAGAATTCATTTTTATAGTGTATAACCTCTACATTAGAATGTATAACCTCAATTTTATGGTGCATAAACCTCTACTGAATTAATATTAAATATCTCCTTGTACCAAGCCAGTCAAGAAGCCAGAGAAATAAGGAATATTGAGCAAGCGTCCTGAAGGGCATATGCTCTCTTACTCTAGTTTGTTATATAAGAAGATTTTTTTAAATGCTAGTTTGAGATATAACTGCCATTTTCCACATTTTTGCTATAAGAAAATTTGTCATAATTGCCACTCCCAAGTCCTGAACAGTCTTCTAAGATTATTTTCTAAAATCTGAATAGTTTATCTGGCAAGCTTCAAGAAAGCCTCTGTATATGTTTTAAATTCATAATAATTTACTAATTTCAATTTCCTTATTCCACATATACTAAGCTTCAACTTACTATATTTAAGCTTAAATTCATGGGATAGGAAAAACATTGGATAAAATATGGTCCCAAATGATTCATAAACTCATCAGGAAGATAAAGTCTATAACAATCATATCTGAAATGGAACTAGAAGATGGACGGAGAGGTAGAAGTGTTACGAGCTGAAGAAGAGGGCTGGAAAAGCAAATCCCATTTATTAGCTATAATGAAAGAAAGGGAGGATGTTAAAAGTTGTTAGGAGATAGAAATATCTAATATTAAATTCTTCTAATATAGAATATAATATAAATATAATTTATGAATCAAAGTTAATGAGTATTTTACAAAATTTCACTCTGAGAAATACGAAATGGAAGATTGAAAAAAATGTTGCTGAATTTTGGTGTTGCTGAAATCATTGCTTCCGGTTAGCTAAAACAGTTATATTCAATAATCAGACCAGTGCCAAACATGGAGGAATTACTGGGGAGAAAAGAAAGTTTAATTGCATTGGCAGTTATATTTTCCTCCTTCAGGGACAAAAGTTGCACAGTAAACTTATGTATCTGTTGTCACTGAGGCTGGAATTGAAAAGAAGGCATTGTGGATAAAATTGGGAAAATAAAGACCGCACAAAAAACTTCTCTACAAGTATTTCCATTGCTATTTTATTCTGTTTAGTACCACAAAAAAGTAGGAAAAGAAGAAGACATCTTTAGAAATTGAGGTTGGTAAATACTATGAGAAGAAAATTATGAGATCTGGAATTCTTACAAGGAAAGAATTTAATGATGAAGTTTTACGGAATCAAAAATGACTATGAAGGTTAAATATCAATTGATAGTCTACTAATTTCCAGGTGTTCTGTACAATTATTTATTCTATTTTGCAGCATATTTGCATCAGAGTATTCCTTTTTCAACTTTACAAGAGGACACAACATCAAGAGTGCTTAAGTGGTTTGTCTAGAGTAGTGGTCTGCAAAAGCACAGAAAGCAGTGAATGACAAATGAACTCACCATGGGTCTACTTGATTTCAAAGTCTTTGCCCTTTCCACGAGGGTTCATGCCTGTGGATACTTTACTAAATATCTGCTGCTGGTATTTTTCCTGCCAAAAGGCTTTATGGAGAGGGATTTGGTCAAAGAAAAGAGGATGCAAATTTTAGGTGAATTTTCTAGTAGGAGAGGGAAATACGCACATGGAGTTCTTTGCTGTCAATGAAGATTAAAGAACACCAAATCGCTGGCCAGTTTTATTTGTACGTAGTTAAAAAGTTGAAGCAGAGCCCAACATCTACTCCTACCCACAGTATACCTATGACTTTACTAAAACAATTTAACATCTTTCATTGAAATCTTGATCCCAAGTGATCCTAAGTGACTCAGAGAGAGCTCCAAAAGTTAATCTTACTAGATTCAGGCTGGCAGAAGGCAGAGAAGCAGAAATGGAAGGTTACCTAAGAGAGCACGGTGGTGGACGTGGAGGGGCTAAGAAGGGGACTGGACATTTGCTGAGGTCCTAGTGTCCCAATCCCCGTGCTCAGTTTTTAAAAATATTCCTCTTGTCACACAGTCCCTCAAACAATTCTGTCAATAACTATCGTTGCCTTGATTTTACAGGATAGGAAATCAAGGATCAGAGAAGTCCGATAATGTATGATTGTTTGTAAGTAGCAGAAGCCTCAGACAATAATGAGCCTCTTCTTTATTGATCTTGTTAGAATTTAAAGATTGTTTTTAAAATTGGGCGAAAGAGGTAGCTAAATGCCCTAAGAATATTTTCCTGTGTACTAAACACTCCAAGGCAGTAACCTTGTTGAGGATGTAAAAGTTTTGCACCTGATAAATGAACTTGCGACTTCTTTTACTGATTACCAGTATCCCCCAAACTGTGTAAACCCAAACAAAGCACAGAGATCATATTTGCAAATAAAATTTTCTCAGTTCATTAACATTGTGTGCTGCAAAATGACAGATTGGAAAATACTCAACAAAAAGCAAATCTATTCTAAGTATAAAAGAGGTGCTTCTATAATTTTTTCTATTGACAGTTAAGACAAGATTTTTGTTCTTTAAATTGTTTATTTATGTAAATTTGTATCTGCTATTCTAAGCTATAAACGTGCAATCATCTTCAACTTGGGAGAAGATTCCTTTTGAAATACCACAACATGAGATTTGTTTTTATTTGAGTTGACAAAAAATTAAGTGTATTGTTTTCCATGAATCACATTAGATATGTGTATAGAGCACATCTGAACATATTTACATAAGTAATTTAGAATTATGCTGCTTTCCCATAAAAAAGCTTACCACTTTCAGTATTAATTACTTTAAATCCCATCTTCATCACAGTAGAAGAAACATTTTTAAGAAACTAAACGCATTTGTGCTGCAAATGAGAATGACTTTGTTTTTCCTAAAATATATGGAAACATAAGACCTCATCGAACATACTGTGCCCTGTGTTTTGTGAGATGACAATTACATTTCTCAACAGAGACGTGTCATTAGGAAGCACAGTGGGACACCACACTATCATTCTTGGGATGGATGAAGCATTACATGGTTCCCAACCAGGACTCTCGTAGATGGTGCCTTATGTGGTATTTTTTTGTTGTTGTTCAGGCAGTATCAAAACACAGTAGCTTCCACATATATCTAATTGAATAGAAAATTAAACTGAATAGTTCCCAAGTGTAATTTTTGCTTTCAGACTAATCTCAAAGCAAATGTGATATAGCTTTACTTTTCTTTATCAATTTTATAGATATCTTAATCTTTTTATTCTACATTTAGAAATCTAGAGATATATCTATATGATATAAAACTAAAAAATGAAGTCCTCATTTTTTATTTTTATATATAGGATAACTCAACTTTATGGGCAGAATTTCTTAGCAATAATATATATATATATATATTTGCACTCTCACTGTCCTTTCTTTGATTTTCCTTCTCTCAGAAAGATATTACACGAGGGAAATTTTCACAACTTTGACCTCTGATAAGTCACTTGAGTGATTACTACTTTCTGTAATCTTTTTTAAAATAGGGGAGTGCAGCGGGGCGTGCTGATGTGTGCCTTCTATCCTGTCACTAGAGAGGCTCAGGCAGCAGAATTACTGTGAGTTTGAGGCCAACCTGGGCTATGTAACTGAGTTCAAGGCTAGCTTGTACTATAGCGCAATCCTGTTTCAAACAAACAAACACACAGACAAACAAAAAATGGGACGGTGCCCTTCTATTTTTATTCTTTGCAAATTCCTTGAAAATTACCTGCTGAGGATTTAGGTCAGCAGTGCAGCACCTGCCTGGCACACATGAGGTCCTGAGTTTGATTTCCAGTACCAAAAAAAAAAAAATTACCATTTGTTTTGAAGCATGAAAAATGCTTTAATCTCTTTATGAGAAAAAGTGCGTGATTTACAAGCCCCTTTTACCATTCATATTCCCTGTTGTATGTCTGCTGAGCACAAAACATGTGAAGATTCCACAGGGAACAAAATGAAGTATAAGATGTGATCTCTGTTTCCAATTTATAATATTTCTGTTGAAACAAAGTAGAAACACATGGAAATGATCATATGTTATTTTTGTACTTGAAACTCACCAAACTTTTTTCCAGCAAACTAAGGATTCAGTATTCTCTTCAGTATTCTCTTCATTACTGCTCCACCAGGCTGGACAAGACAGACACCAGCACAGGCTGGGAGGTTATGTCTCCTTTTCTAGATCTTAAACCCAAAGAACTTCAGCTGTAAATTTTAAATCACGTTCATTTCGCAGGCACCATGGGAGACCTACCAGGAAAGGAAACCAACACCCCACATTTAGTTCAGCACAAATAACCAGAAACAGGGTTTCTGTCAGCTGCCCTAGCCCCGGACTGAGTTAGCCCAAAATCAGCCTTGCCCTTGACAGTAGACTATTAGATTCAAATATTTGTCACCTGCAACAAACACATCCTATGCGATATACAACAAAAGAACTGAAGAAACTGCATACCAAATGATTATTCACAGTGTAGACCAGAATACCTAAAAACCTTTTAATTTCAAGTATCCCTGTTATACACACACAGTATTCTAATGTCCGAATATTTGAAATTCAAAGATCTAGATTTTGAGCAGAGATTGGCACAATTTCTGCCTGTACCAATAAAGAGCTGAGGTAGTATATGCAGTATCCCTCCAGAAAATTTTGTTCTTGTATTAGATCAATTGAGAGAAGTTTCCAATATAGGAAACATTTTAGACATTGTGCAAAGATGGAAATTTTGATTCCTGTACCCTTAGTAAATTAGCTATATTTTTTTTATAAAACCAAGAAATGTAAGCCTCTCAATAACTATGTAGGATGTCAGGTAATCATGAGGCATTAATCTTTCAAGGAGAGTGAAAGAGAACGACACGGAAGAAAAAACTTCCACCATTCTTGGCTCTATCATAGTGGACAATTTTGCTTTCCAGGGGGAATTTGGCAGTGTGTACAGAGATGTTTGATTATTTCTACAGGGGCTGAGGGAGAGGGAGAAGGTGTTACTGGTTCATAGCGTGTAGGGAGCAGGAATATTATTAAATATTCTACAGTGCTCTGGACAGTCCTCAGCAATAAAAAATCCTCTCGCCCTGAGGGTCAGTAGCATTGATATTTAAGCATCTTGCACTATAGCATATGCCTTGGGATTCAGACATTTAGTTGGGACAGATCTTTAGACAAAATTAAGAAAACTACCGAGAGTAGGCATTACAGTGTTGTTCACTTTTGATCACAGGAAACCAAGCGCATCCCTTCTTAATTTACAGTGGTATATATATATTCATATACCAGTCATTTATTCATAAAAGATATTTTGTTTTAGTTTTCCCTGTGGTTCAGTAATTCTCATATAATGTATTTATGACCTAACTGGCCCAGCAGCTTTGTATGAGCTGCCAGAGTTCTTCGGTAATGGAACCTTATGATTTATGCAGTCTTATGATTTTAAAGGGCTTGTTTCAATGGGGTCATTGCCCGCACCATTTATATAGGTATATCACATTTGTGATGTTGCACTAGGCCTTCAAAGCTCAATCAAATATTCTACACATAGTGATCTTTCCCACATCTAAACTCAGAAAGAGAGGCTCTAACTCTACAAACTAGTCACTGCAGATGTTCCTTTACGACCTAGTTTGCTGAGAGGTTTTCTAAATTCAATTTCAGAAATGAATGTCAAACAACATCATTAGAATTAAATCATATGTTCAGTTTCAGTGATGCAGGTTCAGGAAAGAACAATGCAAGAACAAAACCTCTGATAAAATCTCCAGTGTTCTCCAAAGTGAGTTCATATATTTAATTTCATATGACATGTTTTACTTATGTCATTTAAGATGAAAAAATATTGCTTTGCCAAAAGGATCCTGTAGAAGTTATGAAAACTGAAGGAATAAAGGTAGTACATTTTTCACCATCAAAAAAACCATATAAACTCATTAATAAATGTTATGTGATTTAAAAATTTAAATCTTAGTGCATGCATAAGCTGAATAGAAAAATTTACTTTCTGAGTCAATACCTGAGAGAATTAAAAGTTCAAATGCAGTGTACCCCATATTTGTTTACACAAAACATATTTCTCAATTTCCTTCCCACTGGCCAATACTTTATCTGTCAACAGCAATTCACTTTAGAGAAATGAGATGAAATCCCTTTCTTACTATGCAACAGCAAAGGCACTTAGATGCACTCAGAAGCAATAAAAGCATCTTTGACACTTATCCAGCATGAAAATTAATCAAATAAAATTAAAATTTCTACTAGCATAGCTTAGTTAAAAAAGAACCTTGCACCTTAGCATTCAATTTCAGTCACATATTTCCAAATGAAAAAAATTCTGTATTACTTTTGCTTTTTTAAAATGCACAATCAAATTTATAAATAACAATGGAAAATTTAGTAGCCCACCTTCAGTTTTTAATAGTGTCTCTTCTCTATGGAATACTATATGTAATAACATACTCATACTTTTTTTTTTTTTTTCAGTACTGGGGATCAAACTCAGGACCCTGCGCTTGCTAGGCAAGCGCTTATTCCACTGAGCTATATCCCCAGCCCAACATACTCATACTTTACAACTCAAATCGTGTCAACTAAGCAAATCTGCTGCTGTTATGGGTCAAAGTCCAACCTGGGATACTGTTATTATTCAATTTATCTTCATAAGTTATTGTTCAATTTATCTTCATAAGATAGATAGGAAAAAATGTCACTTTTTAAATGTTATATGTGAAAATTGAGATCAGAACCTCCATTTGATGAAGGTTTTCCAATGGCAGGAGGGGGCAAGAGTCAAGGTAATAAGACATACATTAGATGTAGAAGCAGTCCCTCACGGGGAGATGTACAGGAGATGGTACTGAGCCCTGTGCCATTGGTACTGCACAGAAGCCACATGGAAGTGCATGGAGGACATGTGTAGGACATTCTCGCAGAGGGAAGTCCCAAGTTTTGTGCCCCTTGTCACAGTGACCCTAAATTCATTGGGTGTGTTGTAAACAGAGTAGCTGTTCTTCAGGCCACCTGCTCTGAGCACATCCCAGCCTCATGGTGTTTTCATTTGCTATGATAAGGACTTTCTTTATGCAGAGACAAATTATTCCACCACTGTGTGGCAAGGAGTAAACCATTCTGTCTCTCTGGGCCTTTAAAAGTAGTTAATTATGAAAGTAGGAATATAACTGGGCACCCATCCAGAGTTTGAATTCTGGCTTAAACTTATGTACTACTCACGACAAGATTTTGTGATCATTTGAATTAGATACAAAAAGCCTTTTATTAATAATTTATTAATTTATGCAAAAACTGGTACATAAAATATGGAAGTGTTCTAATCAAGATAATCAATACAAAGAGAATATTGATGGACTAGTTAGACAAAGTTTAGAGTGAACATTGTTTTTCCTCACTGACATAGGCTCTATGTTGCTACCTAAAGTTGCCTATGTAAAGTACAAACCAAGTTAATTGAAGATAAATATATTATGCATGTCAAGATGTAATGGTTCAACTAGTTCCATCATAATCTTCTTCAAGTTTTGTCACTAATATGAAAGATAGCTTATATTTCACCTAATTCATAATTGCTGTAAGTTGAGTTTCTTCTTTGTATGTGTTCCACTGGACCAAAAAGATTCTTTTTTGGGACATTACCCATTATTAACTTAAAGTTATAGCTTTTTTTCTTCCCTTTCAAAATGAGCCCAATACACTTCAAGATTTTGTCCTTTCTGTTGTTGCTGAGACAAAATACCCAATGCCCCAAATTAAGGAAAGAAATGTTTATTTAGCTTACAGTTTATGGAGGTTTCAGTCTATAATCAGCTGGCTCCAAAGGACAATGGCAGGGCTCAGGGGCAACAGTTCAAGGTGGCAGAAGACAACAAAAGCCACAAGAGCAGAAGGGGGGGGACAAGCCTCTTTTCCCTCCTTATATTTTATATTGGCCATCCACCCTCACCCACACCATTTCTGTGCTCTTTTCTTACACAGGCTCAGGATAAATACTAAGGAAAGACCCTGGCTCCCTGCTGAGTCACACAGTTAACCTTCTGAACTTCTCAAGTATACACAATGAACAACATCCTAGAGCAGGAAGGGCATGTCCTTTTCACCCCAGGATGTAGAACTGCTGAGTTACTTAGTTAAGCTTCTAGAGTCTTCAAGTTAACACAATGTATCAACCGTAACAGGTTTAATTTCTTTTCCATTATAAAATATTTTACTATCATGCTTGAGTTTGTCTTTGTATATACATGTGCACACACACACATATATGTATGTATATACAAACACACTCACCCCTGTACACATTTTCTCACAAATAAGTATTTTCAGTATAACAGAGATGACCGAGACGAAATATTTAAAGCCCTTCAAAACCATGAGGGTTACTGGCTCTGACTTCAAATAACTAAAAAACCAGATTCCACGACCAACTGATCATTAGTCACTTCTGAATTATCATGTAAGTAAAACATTACTGTATTATAGAATAGCTAATAGTAGATTTAGGAATGAGATGGCTGTAGCAAGGCAATACATGGAGGGAAAGAGAACTGTGCTGTTCAAAAAAAGTTCTGGGATTTAGCATGCAGCCCAGTGATCTGGAGTAGCCATTCAAGGGTTTGAAAATCAGAACGAATGGTGGTTGAAGGGTTTGGGTTGAAATATCACATAATACTGTAATAGAGGACCTAAGAACACAGGAGGATGTGATTGTTCCTCATAGTGACAGAGTGTGGCTAATATTTAATGTTATTAAACCAGGGATGATATAATTAGAGCTCTGAGTAAGACCATTCTACCCATCAAAAAATTGAGCAATGGAATCATAAGACTATTATTAAGAAACATCAGATAAACAAATTTCATTGGTTATTGTATACAATAATGTTTGAGTTAAGAAAGTGACCTAAGCAGGTGTGGCCAGGAATCCATGCATGGAGTCTGAGCAGTGCAAACAAGGCTTTTGAAGCATGGGAAGGGTCAGCTTGGCTGGAATAACCAGAACCTACTAAATGATGAGCATCACCACCATCTACCTAGAGCCAGATCCCCACTTCAGGGAAAAACTGAAGATGAAGCCTTCCCATTGGCTCACAGTGAGCATAAGTTCTTTATAACAGGGAACTTTCAGACAGATTGGAGCAGTCAGCCATGCCTGCAGAAAAGCATAAATAAGATTCCCAACACCTATTTCTAACCTTTCAAGGTCACTAATCTGATAAGAGACAGCACAATTCACCCACCTTGTCATCTGTAATTCATAGCATCTTGCACTTTATTTTCTTGACCAGGTTTCAGGTTTATGAAACACCTTGGCAGTCAGCTAGGATTCTTTGGTTATGTTTACAGTTCTTGACCCACCCGTAAGTGGATTATTCTTGATTTCTGCCATCTTCAGGCCTTCAAGTGCGTTGGGGAAAGCATGCATGTCAGACTCAGGTGCAGCTGGTCAGCACGGCTCGCAGACGGTTAGCACACATGTTCGTGACCGTAAGCTGTTCTGAGGGCTTAGCCTACCCAGGCACTGTGCCTTTCATGTTAAATGATCCAGAGTTTTATTTCTAGGCCTCAGGAACAAGGACATTTAATTCTGGAGTGTTTTAGCAGTAGTTGATTGTCAGTTTTAGAGTTAATAAAAGAAATAAATCATATGTTCAACAATTTTGGTTTTTGTTTTGCTTTGTATTTTAAATCAGAGCTCTACTGGGAAAGACACAGTGTCTGTGATATTCAGAGCAAAGATGTGGTGGGGAGGAAGAGTGTGATTCAACAAACATTGGCAACTAACAGAAACAAGGTGAACACTTATCCTCAGGGAAGCATTTGTTTATTTGTAATAAAAATCCCTGTTTGTTTTCAGAAATAATTACTTATCATTTTCCAATAACTAGGCTCTTTTCTCCCCTTAATGGGCTGATCCAAGTCCTCTGTAAGGAATCATGGAGACACCAGGGACTTCACACCTGGATGGCCGCATTACTAGCATTCCTTTAACCCAGAGTACAAGGAAAGAGAGAATTACTTATTATCCTGCTCAATAGCCTGGGCTTAGTGAAAGAGTTTACTGTAATCTGCACTACTTGCTTAGGAACTGCGATTCTTCAAGCCTCATTCTCTAGGCATACACAAACAGCCAAAAAAACAATCCATTTAGGACTTTGCAATTAAATGAGTACTTTGGTAGGCAAAGGTCAAGATCATTTGGCCACTTCTCTCAATTTTAAGGAAAATATTAATACACTATTAGTGTTGACTGGATTAATAGTACTTCTTTTTTAGCTGGGTTCTCACAGACCCACATATGCTCTCTTGTGAGGGGTTTCAGGGTTCTACTCTTTCTAAATATCTCTGACTCCCCTGAGCTTTGGAAAGAAACAACGTGACTTGGAACCAACGACATCTTTCTGTCTTGCAACACTTCCCACATTCACGATTCAGAAGCCAACCAAACATAATTGAAAATTATAGGCATCTAAAATAGATTATTATCCTTCCAGAATTAAGTTACTCTTGGGGAACTATTTTTACTCAAATAATTCACTGGAATGGATTTCTTCAGAAGAAAATGTGATAGCACTTTAATCTATTGTTAACTCATTGCTTTTAACTTCAGCCCTGATCTTGAGCAACAAGAAAGTCAAAATTCCTATAATCTCAGCACTCAGCGAGGCTGGGCAAGAGGATTCCAAGTTGGAGGCCAGCCTGGGCTACATAGCAAGAATATGTCCCAAAAAAACCAATGAACCAACCAGCCAAGCAAACAAAGCACATGCACACAAGACCAAAATTTAGCATGTGTTATACACATGTTAAGGATGCTTCCAGCACAGAAGGCCAGCTTCAGTTATGAGTGTGACATATGCCTCTTTGCTTAACACCCTAAATAGAAATTAAAGAAAATATTACAAATGGACCAATGAGTGAAATACACTTTCCACAATATTTATTAAACTTTTCTAAGTAAACAAGATCTCACAAATGTCACATACTTCTGCTTCTAGCCAAGATCAATTAATAAAGACCAGGCTTGCCTTTTTAATTCAAACAGCAAAAATAACCATGCAAAAATTTACATTTAAAAAGATTATCTTAATTAAAAAAAAGATACAAGAAGACGAAGGAAAATAAACTTACAAATCGAAAATAAATGAAATGAGTCCAGCAATTGCTCCAGCACCATTGTAAACCAGGTCCTGGCCACAGAGCAGGAAAGGGGACCCCAGTAGAGTCTTGCACTCCCTGCTGGGCCCAGATCTGACCGTCCAAGAGGACCAGGACAGCTGAAGTTTTCAGGGGAGGATACTGAACATGAAAGGGAGCCATAGACAGGGTTCTGGAGATCCAGCAGAATACTGGTGGACATCTGTGTGAGGACACTCCTGGCAGCCAAGAAAAGAATCACACGAAGGGAGGAGGAGGAGGAAATCATGCCTAATATCCACTCATGGCAGGAGGGAGTGCTTATTACCACAGTTAGACTGGAAAAGTCTCATCATTTACAGGCAATAGCTGAGTACTCAGAAGAGCTTTGCCTCAGTAACGGGAAATAATCAGCTCTAAACTGCTGTTCTGGTTCCACTCAGAGGATCCAACTATTTCCGAGTACATTAACTACATCCCTCAACAAAACACACTAGTGTTTATAGGCATACAAAAATACCCAGTACCCGGTAAATGTTATGTATATTTCAGGCAGCTCATCATAAACTATAATCTATGATTCTACAAATAGCCTTTTATGCAATGACAGATTTGTACAATATTGGTTTGCCATTCTATGAAAGAGTACCAATGGTACTCCAGTCCTCAAGAGTCTTTACAGTCAGAGGTGGCAGGAAGCATAGCCCAGTGGTAACATGTTCCATGAACAATGGGATGCACAGATTGAAAGCAATTGATTCCACGAAAGTGATGTTTTAACAAGGATCTTCTTGATTTAAAGAACATGGGGTTCCCACTTCACCTCAAAGAAAGTAGCCTTTATTGAAAATATACTTGTGTACTAGAAATAAAAGCAACCAGAAAGCCATGAGGAAGCAGGGCAACCATGCTAGGCCACATGGTCTCTCACTCAACAGACAGTCTTTTTCTGTCTGTTCACTCTCTATAAGCAAATGCTTGTTGTGGGGACTTGAGCTTCTATAACATAAGAAAGCCTCTGTGGTTCCACCTAGCACTAGACCTGGTTAGTACTGTATTTACCGGCTGGCCTTCTATTTTCTATAGTCCCCAAGGAGAAGTCTGTCAGGCCCTACTCAGCTTCATGAGCTGACTGCACCAGGCATGTCATAAGTTAGATGCCCCGCCTCTTTGCCCAATCTGGATTGACTATGGACAGACCATAGCTATGCCCCTCATCAGACATGTGTTCAGGTCAGATCCACTTCACTGAGAATTTTGCTGAGGCAAGCAAGAATTCATCACATAGGAGGAGTTGGGAAGAGAAACAGATATTTTCTAAGTAGGCTAAAGACAGATCACAGTAAAAGAGAAAGCTATAGATATATGAGCATTTAAAGTGCAGTTCCAAAAAGATAAAATCGTATACAAATACACACATGCAGTGATCAAAAGATACAACAAATGCTGAAATTTTAAAAATTACTATAGTGAAGGACACATTGTAAACAATGACAAAATAAATGCGTTCAAAGCAAGGGAAAGAATTTTGAGGAAGATTAATAGCAATATATCTTACTGCAATAATTTTTAAAATTTAAATATTCACCATTTTTTTATCTTAAAAGTAAAAGAGAGAAAACATTAACAAACAGACACAAAGTAGCACAAGAAAAGTACAATCAAAACTGAAGTACAGATGAGGTGACAGGGAATTAACAAGGGTTGTTGTATTACATATTGATAACTTCCAAGTGTATGCTCAGGAAAACAAATATACAAGATTGATCAAACAACTATTCATTAACTGTTCCTTACAATAAAGCAACATAAGTCAATAGTGCAACCATGTTAGCAATCCTGCATATACACACACACATACATATCTGTCCCTTCCTTTTCTCCTTCCCCTCATCCCATTTGCTCTTTACTTTTGAGCAGTTTCCTTTCATACCTCCTAATTTATATTCCCACTTTCAGGTTCTTATACTAGTGATACAATATGTTGCTTGCACATGCAGATTTGATTTATTTCACTTATGAGTATGGTGTCTAATTGTGACCATTTGCCTATAAAAGCCTCAAGTTTGTGGTTTTTTTTATAGCTGAGTAATAGTCCATTATATAAAAATGCCAGTTTTTTTTATCCAGCCCCCAGTAGATGGACATTTGGGTTGCTTCCACAATTTAGCTATTACAAATTGTGCTGCTATAAACATGGTTGCACATATATCACGGTGATACGATGTTTTCAGATTTTCTGGGAAAATACCCAGAAAAGGAATAGGTGAGTTGTGTGGGACCTCTAGATTTAGTTTGCTGAGGAGTCTCCAAATAGAGCTCCACGGTGGTTTCACCAGTCTGCATTCCCACCAGCAGTAGAGTTCCTATTTCTCCACAGCCTCCCCAGCATTTATTATTGGATGATTTCTTAATGTTGGCCAATCTTATTGGGGTGACATGAAATCTCAATGTTGTTTTAATTTGCATTTCTCTAATGACTAAAGATGTAGAGCGTTTTCTCATATATTTATTTGCCATTTGTATTTCTTCATCTGAGAAGTGTGTATTCATCTCAGATGCCCATTTCTGGATTGGGTCTTTGAATTTGGACAGGTTCATGTTTTTAAATTCTTTGTATGTTCTAGACAGAAGACCTTTGTCTGAGGGACAGCCAGCTAGGATTTTTTCCCAATTTGTGGGTTTTCTTTTTACTTTGCTGGTGATTTCTTTAGATGTGCAAAAACTTTTCAGTAAGATGAGGTCCCAGCTATTTATTTTTTCAAGTGTTTCCCTTGCAGTTTGATTTTTGTTCATGAATTCTCTGCCTACTCCTATGTCTTCAAGATTTTTACCTACTTTCTCTTCCAATAGATTTAGTGTTTCTGTTTTAATATTAAGATCTGTGATCCATTTTGACTTGAGTTTGGTGCATGGTGATAGACTTGGGTCTATTTTCAGTCTTCGGCAAGAGGCAAGCCAGTTTTTCCAGCACCATTTATTAAAGAGGCTATCTTTCTTCCAGTGGGCTTGACTGGCCCCTTTGTCAAATAATAGGTGACCCAGTGTGTTTGTGGTGTTGGCTGCATCTTCCAGTCTGTTCCATTGATCTTCAGGTCTGCTTTTTAGCCGGTACCAGGTTGATTTTATTGCAATAGCTTTGTAGTGTAATTTCAGGTTAGGGATTGTGATTCCACCTGACTTGTCCTTGTTGCCCAGGATTGCTTTTGCTATTCTGGGTCTCTTCTGGTTCCAGATGAATTTAAGGAATGTTTTCTCTAGATTTGTGAGGTACGCTAATGGTAGTTTAATGGAAATTGCATTGAATCTGTACAATAATTTTGATGGTATGGCCGTTTTCACAACGTTGGTTCTTCCTAACCATGAGCAGGGAATGTTTTTCCATTCATTGAAATCCTCTTCGATCTCTTTTTTCAGAGTACTGTAGTTTTCATTGAATAAATCTTTTACCTCATTTGTTAGATTGATCACTGAATATTTCAATTTCTTGGATGTTATTGTAAAAGGTATCATTTCCTTAATTTCTCTCAGTCTGTTTGTTGTTTGTGTGTAGGAATGCTATTGATTTTTTGATGTTGACTTTGTATCCAGCTACTCTGCTGAATTTGTCAATTAATTGAAGGAGTCTTCTTGTGGAGTTTTTGGGGTCTTCCATGTAAAGTGTCATGTCATCTGCAAATAGTGATAGTTTTACTTCTTCCTTTCCTACCTTTATTCCTTTTATTTCTCTCTCTTGTCTAGTTGCTCTGGCTAATGCTTCCAGAACTATATGGAATAGTAGTGGTGACAGTGTCTTGTTCCTGATTTTAAAGTGAAAGCTTTCAGTTTTTGTCCATTTAGTATGATGTTGGCTGTTGGTTTATCACAGACAGCTTTGATCAGATTGAGATAAAGGCCATCTATTCCTATTTTTTCTAGGATTTTTAACATGAATGCATGTTGGACTTTATCAAAAGCTTTTTACAGATCTATTGAGATAATCATGTGGGTTTTGCCTTTGGCTCTATTGATATGGTGTATTATAATGTATATATAATGATTTGTGAATATTGAATCATCTCTGCATTCCTGGAATGAATCCAACCTGGTCATGGTGTATAATTTTCCTTATGATTCACTGCATTCTATTTGCTAGTATTTTATTGAGTATCTTTGCATCTATGTTCATTAGGGAGATTGGCCTGTAGTTCTCTTTCTTGGTTGGGTCTTTCTCAGGTTTTGGTATCAGTATAATACTTGCTTCCAGAAATAGGGAGAATTGCTTCCTTTCAATTTCATTGAAGAGTTTGAAGCATATTGGCATTAAATCTTTGGTGAATATTTTATAAAATTCTTCTGTGAATCCATCACAGCCTGGGCTTTTTTTTGTCAGTAAGTTTTTAATACATTTTCAATCTCAATAATTGATATTGGGTTGTTTAGGATTTTTATATCTTCCTGACTCAACTTTGGTAATTCATACATTTCTAGGAATCTGTCCATTTCTTCTGAGTTTTCTATCCTATGGGAGTAAAGATTTTCAAAGTAAGTATTAATGATCTTTTGAATTTCTGTAGGATCTGTAGTGATTGCTTCCTTTTCATTCCTTATTGCATGAATTTGAATTCTTTTTTTGATAAGATTGGCTAGGGCTTTATCAGTTTTATTTATTCTTTCAAGGAACCCACTCTTTGGTTCACTTATTCTTTGTAGTGTTTTCTTCATCTCAATTGCATTAATTTCTGCCCTGAGCTTTAAAATTTCCTTCCTTCTTTGGGCTTTGTGCTTGACTTATCCTCTTTCTAAAAGTTTGAGGTGCAGCATTAGGCTATTCATTTGCTCTTTTTCTGTTTTCTTTATACGTTAGTTCATCACTGCAAATTTCCCTCTGAGGACTGCATTCATTGTATCCCACAGATTCTGCTAAGTGGCATTTGCATTTTCATTTGTTTGTAGGTATTGTTTAATTTCTTCTTTAATATCTTCTGTGACCTATTGGTTGTTCAGGAGGTTGTTGTCTAATTTCCACGTTTTTATGGAGTTTCTGGAGTTCCCTTTGTCATTAATTTCCCATTTCATGGCACTATGGTCAGATAATATGCATGTGGTCATTTCAATTGTTTTTCATTTAGGTAGGTATGCTCTGTGGGCTGCAGTGTGGTCTATTTTAGAGAAAGTGCTGTGTGCAGCTGAGAAAAATGTGTATTCTGATGTTGTGGGGTGGAATAGTCTGTATACAACTACTAAGTGCATTTGTTTGCACATTTGGTTCATGGCTGTTATTTTTTTGCTGAGTTTTTGTCCATTTGGCCTGTCTTTTTGCGTCAAAGGAGTGTTTAGGTCCCCTACTACAATGGTGTTATTGATTATTTGGTTTTTCATGTCTGTTAAGATTTGGCTTATATAGTTTGGTGCTCCAGTATTTGGTGCATACATATTTAGGATTGTTATCTCTTTCTCTTGCAGCTTTCTCCTAACTAGCATGTAGTGGCCCTCTTTAATCTCTTTTGATTGTTTTTGGTTTGAAGTTTACATTGTCTGCAAGCATAATAGCTACCCCTGCTTTTTTCTGGGAACCTGTTACATGGAGAATTCTTTTCCATCCTTTGGTTTTCTGTCTGGATTTCCTTCTGAGTAAATTGTGTTTCCTGTATGCAGCATATTGTGGGACTTTGTTTCTTAATCCTCTCTGCCCTTCTGTTTCTTTTGACTGGTGAATTGAGGCAATTTACATCAATGGTTGTAACTGTGATATGTTGGCTTATTCTTGTCATGTTATTTACTTGTTGCTTTCCTACTATTGCTATCTGTTTAATTACTCCTTCTAACTGAGGGTTCCTTTCTATTGTTGTTCTTGAGATTGTGGTCCCTTTTTTCTCTGTCTAGAATATCTTTTAGTACTTTTTGTAATGTTGGTTTGGCACTCATGAAGTTCTTCAGTTGTTCTTTGTCACGGAAATATTTTATTATTCCATTGAATTTGAAGGATAGCTTTGCAGGATTCCCCAGTCTGGGTTCGAAGCTGTTTTGTCTCAGAATTTGTAATATCTCACTCCAAGCTCTTCTTGACTTCATGGCTTCTGTTGAGAAGTCTGCTGTGATTCTGATGAGCTTTCCTTTATAGGTGATCTGTTTCTTTTCTCTAGAAGCTTTTAATATTGTGTTCTTTTGCAGGATATCTGGGATCTTGACTATTATATGTCTGGGTGTGGTTTTATTTGGGTTGTGGCTCATTGGAGGTCTGTATGCATCATTTACCTGCACATCAGTAACATTTACTGTGCTTGGGAAATTTTCTGCTATTATTTTTGCAAATATTCTTTTTATGTCATTTGTTTTGCCTTCTCCTGTTTCTCTGACTACTATTACTTGGACATTATTTCTCTTTGCCTTCCTTGCAGCTGTTGGATTGGTTTTTCCTGGATCCCTGATGACTTTGAGAAATCCTTCATGATCGCTAGCTGCCATGCTGTCTTCAAGATCTGAAATTCTATCTTTGGCTTCATTCAAGCAGTTTTGTAAGCTTTTGGTGGAAGTGTTCATTTCCTGGCAATCTCTTTGAGTCTGTTTCATGTGTTCTAATTCATTCCTAAATTGCTCATGTAATGTTTCCATTTGTTGCCTATGTTCTTCTATTCTTTTATCTATTTCTTCTATATATGTGTGGAGCATTTCTTTCATTATTATTTTCATTTCATTTTTTGTCTGAGAGATTATTTCTGATTTAATCTCTTCTATGGCCTGATGGAGATTTTTCTTTACTTGATATGCAATCATTTGAGACATTTTAGGTATGTTACTTCCTGGTGTTCCTATATCATTGTCTCCTGGACTTGTTCTCAGTGGAAGTGAGTTCTGAGACAGCATTTTGCTCCTATGTCTTTTCATTTTGGATGTCAGATGAAAAGTGCTGAGCTACAAGCTACCCAGGCAGCTCACGAAGGACTCTAGGAACCCTAGTTTATCTGGATATCAAACTCATCCCAAGATGGTAGCAGACTGTGGACCACTGGGCCCAGGAACTCCAGGCAGTTGCTCAGGTGCATGGCTCAGGCCACACCTGCGTTGATGGGGGAATGCTGGCCTTTGGTATCAGGGTCTCCTGGCCATGGATGGGAAGCATGCTGGCCTCATTGTTGAAGCTGTTGGTGGCTAGGCAGGGGCCTTAGCTCTGGAATCCTCAAGTAGCTGGTTGTGGAAGAGCAGGCCTCTCAACCCAGAGGCTGATTGCACACTGCAGGCCTCAACCACCAACAGGGATGGGTCCTCCCAGTTTGAGATCCTTCCCTGTCTGATGGCTCGAGGTGGAGCGCACCCATAGGCCTCACATGAGAAGAGCAGCTCAAACCTCAAATGGCTACTCAGATGGCACCTCCAGCCCGGGCTCCTTCCCTCATTCACCATATACTTTGATTAACACTCTCTGACAATCACTTACAGCAATTTCTATCATATCTGTGTCCTCATTCACCTTTTTCACTGACCCTGGAACCACGCAACTTTTGACTTTTCTGCAAAGTGCAAATGACCTTGAAAGCTAAATGTTTTGAATTCAGGACATCAAGGGAGCTGTGAGAGCAGAAAATGACACTCACAAGTGAATACTACTATCATTATAGTGATACATGTATACCCACATTTATAGCAGCACAATTCATAATAGCTAAATCTCTGAAGTGACCTATGCCCATCAGCAGATGAACAGATAAAGAAAATGTAGCACTGGAGTGGTGTGGCATGCCTGTAATCTCAGAACTTGAGATGCTGAAGCAGGAGAATCGCCAAACGTTGGAAGCCAGCCTGGGCTACATAGTGAGTTCAAGGCCAGCTTGAACTAGATAGCTAGATCCTGTATCAAAGATAAAAAGAAAGAGGAAAGAAAGAAAGGGAGAAAGAAAGACAGAAAGAAAGCAAGTGTAGAATTTATACACAATGGAGTACTAAACTGCCTTAAAGAGGGATCAACATGAGTTATTTGTACAAGATGAATTCACCTCAAGGCAATAAATTTAAGTGAAATAAGTCAGACACACAAGACTGACTAGTGCCAGATTTATCTTATATAAGAAACCCTAAATACATATAAGTAAAGAGCAATAGGTAGATAATAGGAGCAGAGAGACAGGTCTTTTTTTAAACGGGAAGAGGATCAAGAGATGGACAGGGATGGAAGGGAGAGAAGGCAAAATAGATGAAAAAAGAATTGAGATGTGTTATGCACCTGTATCAACTTTTGACAAGGAATGTAATTATTGTGCATTGAAAACATACACTAATAAAAGTTTTATAAAAGAGCACTTCTAGAGGTGCTTCAGAAAATGACAGGAATGGAAAAAAAGTACATTCTAATGGAGGGGAGTATTTTGGTGGGGATTAATGACCATGTGCCTTTAACAATAATAATTTTTGAAAATCAAAACATTTACCATATTTTTTATCATATCACATATATATGTATATCTATCTATCATCTACCTATCATTTATCTATCTCTACATACAAACACAAACACACACACACACAAACACACAGACACATTCCAATCAATTCCAGAATCTCATCTACCTACCTATGTGGTCTCTTCAGCATGATTTTCTCCAGACATGATCCAATTAGAGTTGCTGTGGCTCTGTCAAATCTTTCAATACTAAGAAAGCCGCCAACAACGTCTATCCCTGAGCACTCTGGCTGGGAAGATAAAATTCGCAGCATTGTGTTGTATTGTTAAATAGCTCTGTGAGCTATTAAGTAGGATGAGTTGGAGGACGTAGTAAACTGCAAGAGGAAGAAACCCACATCCTGCAGCGTGAAGAAACTGGGACTGAAAACAGGGAAATAATTAATGGGGACCATCTGAGAACTGACTCAGAATATCTCCATGGGCTGTCAAAAGAAAAGAGCCACACTGGATCTGACAATGACCCAGAGGCAAACTAGCCAAATGAACAGCAATGATGGAAAGACAGATTTCAGCTCAGGATAAGGATAAGATACTCCAACAATTACCCAAGTATAGTTGCTAATGAAATTTGATTTTTTTTTTTTTGGAGCTAGAGAAATTTCTTCACCCAGAATTGAAGGCTGGATCACAGCAACTGAAAAGCAAAAAGACAAGCCTGTAACTGCTTTTGTGTTTGTCACCAAAACAATGTAAAACTGCAGTTTCTTGGATTGAAAGATACATTTTTAGTGAATTTGATGAATCATTCTTAGTTCTTATTAAGATGCAAAGTGTGCACGACTTTAAAAAGCAATTAAAACTTTCATTGTAAAGAAAAATTTGTCATAGAGAAGTCAAGAGAGACAGAACAAGAGGCCAAACTATGTCCCGTTTTGCAGCATGGCCCACCAGGCCAAAAGGAACATTCACGGTTTTCTTTCTTCCAGGAGGGGACAACGCCAGTGTGCTGACACCGATAGAGAAGAAATCGGCAAGGTTCATTCCGGATGATTCCTCAAATCTATTTAGATATAGGGGAAACACAGAGGTAGGGGGATGGGAATGTCTGCTCTCTGTTGCCACCTTTATACTTACCTAAGAGAATTCCTCACTAAAACGTACTGCGGCCACTTCCGAACCTGTGTGCTGACCATGCTAACCCCATGACCTTTTCTTTACCTCTGAAGAGGGGTCACTCTAAAGAGCTGAATCCTGAATCTGACATGAGAATTGATCTAATTGATCTACAAGAATCATTTCCTGATCTGTAAACTAGAAATAATAATGTTAATTCTTTCACTGCATAATTGAAAGGATGAATGTTTTATGTACATAAAAATACAAGATTATTTCTCCTCTTTTACTGCCCCAAATACATACTTACCCTTCACCTCCACATTACCCACTTCATACTAGGATGAAAAAACAAAACTGGTGCATGTTCAATTTGTTTCTTTTTCAACTGACAGTGAATAAACAGCTTAGTCAGACTGATTCCTAAGTAAAAAAATTTGAATGTGTTTCTCCCAGTGTCTGTATTTTAAAATTTTCTTTAACAGAGAAATAAGAATAAGCTATTAATTTGGATGCCTTTTAAAGTGATATCTTTTGCAGGAGTTAAACTATCTTTCAGTAATAGCATTCTTTAACAGTAAAAACATTGCTTGTTCTCAGATTTGAGTCCTTTTGTGGCAGATTTTCAGTGTCTTGTGGGACTGAGAACATAATTTCAGAACCTATCACTGGAATTCTCTGAAATACCACCTTTTAAGATTGCCTAAGATTTACTTCCTAAGCTGGATTTGACAATCACAGTTACAAGTATTTATCTAAAAGTCCTACGACAAATACATTTAATATTCATGCTACAAATGTAAAAAGGCATTATTCCTTTCCCTCCTGCCCTGCACATGTACCTATATGTATACTAAGTAAGCATACCATATAAACTGCTATTATCCACCGACACACACACACACCCCCCCAAGCATCTGTTAGTACATGTCTTAGTGCCCATAAGGCCCAGGCTTACACTGTTAACTGGTGAGGCAAGAGCTTGTAATTAAGATGAACTTTAGCTCGGTCAATATTCAGCAGATAGAGCCTTTCCACACTTGCTATAAGAAGTGTGTTTATCCTCCAAATGAGATGAATTGAATTCCTCTCCTAAGGGTATTTGCATGTGCACAAAATCTCTGAGGTATTCAAAATTGTCTTGGTTACTTTTTTCTCGTTGCTGAGACAAAATACCCAACACCCAAAATAAAGGAAGGAAAGGTTTATTTAGCTTACAGTTTGTGGAGGTTTCAGCCCATACTTGGCTGGTTCTGATGCAGAGTGGCACATGGCAGAGGGCGAGTGTTCATGGCAGCACAGCACAGCAAAAACCACAAGAACAAAAGGGAGGAATGGCTGCAAGCAGCCTCTTTCCTTACACTGTAAACAGCCTACCCCCACCCAGGGGGTGTGTAGCTCTCACACAGTCTCCATGCCCTCCTCTTCCACAGGCACAGGGTATGTACAAAGTAAGCACCCTCGCTTCCTGCTGAATCACTCAGCCAAACCTCTAGACTCCCCAGGTTGACACAATGTATCAACCATAACAAAAATCATACACACACACACACACACACACACACACACACACACACAGAGCGGGGGATGCATTTTCACAGGAGAAAAGCTTGGGCAGACTTTAAAGCCAGAACTTTCATCTGTGACTGAAAGCGTGGCACCCACAGAGCCTTTTGGGATCCCTCTAAGCTGAGGGCCTGGAGCTGGCCTGCCAGTGTTTAACAGTTGCATCAGACTTTATCTCAGGCCCTCATCTGCCTGGAAAGAGCTAGATCAGAAGGACTCCAACCTGTGGAAGGGATCTAGGAAACTTCTCTCACTGGCTTTTGGGTACAAGCAAAGGGTAAGTGCTCAAAAATTCAAAGTATGGGCTTGCAGAATGAGCCTGGAAAATTAAATGAAAACACTTGGGCCCAGCAAAGCAAAACTGAATTCCTCTGTTTGGCATTATTTGGGCAAAAATTGATGTCTATAAATTTTGAAAGGGCTGCATACATAGGACCCCCCAGGTCCCAAACTATAGAGGGAATCCAAAGATCATGACAGAGAATCAGAAGACGGAACAAAGAGAAAGCTGACACAATCAACCACTAAAAGTGAAAGCTATTATGAAAGGACTTAAAGGTGAATGTGTAGACAAAACTGAATAAAGGAAAATAACAACAAAATAACAAAGCTGTCAATGTATAAAGTTAATAAGCCACTTCAATAAATAACCAACCTCAAGGAGATGAAAAAGAAAAAGGAACAATTAAAAGCCAAATGACAATTCCAGGATGTGGTCATGGTAGAGGCTCGGCTTATGATTTTTGTTTTTTAATTTTGTATTTTGAAATAAGTTTAGATTTGAAGTTGCAAAAAGTACAGAGAATTCCCAAATACTCCCCCCCAGCTTTCTCTAATATTAGTATATTGTACAGCTGTAATACAGTTACAGAAATTGAAAACTAACATTTATAAATTACTGTTAACACACATGCACATTTTACCAAATCTTAGAAGTATTTCCATGTACGCCTTACTCTTCATTTTCCTGTCTCTTTATTCTCCTCGGGTTTGTAGTAGCTCAGGGACCCTTTGCCTTATCATGACCTCAACACTGTTGAAAAGAACAAACCAGCCAGTAAAAAATATCCCTCAATTTAGACTGTTTGATGCTGGGTTGTATTTGGGTTGTGTTTTAACTATTAACTATTTCTGGCAAATATGTCACAGAAGTAGAATATTTTCTTCTATCAAAGGTGCATGATGTCAATAGATCTTATTACTGATGTTAACGTCAAGTGTTTAAGTTGGTTAAGCAGTTGGTTAGATTGTCGTCTGTTTGTTTATTCAGAGCTTTGTGAAGCTACTATTCTTCTTTTCCTATGTAATAATTATCCCACAGAGGATTCTTTGACACTACGTCACTAATCTGCTTCTCCTTAAATTATCTTTTCTCTTTGTCTTCCCTTTCCACTCCCTCCTCCCTCGTTTGCCTTTCCATTTGAAAGAAGGACTAAAACAGATGATAGCTATGGGGAAGTAGCAAGAAAATCTTCTCTTTAAATTATTACACATTATATTATTTTTAGTACCAGTTAATGGTGCTGCCATCATTACTTTTCTATTCCAAAGGTGATTTTCTATTTCTCTCTGTCCCTCTATTATAATTAACAGAATTATTCAGTGAAAGAGGGATGATTCTTCTGCGCTTCACTCACATTTATTTATTCCACTGTTTGTATCAATGTGGACAAATGAATATTTTTAGTATGATACTGTTCTATAATTGTAAGTCAATATAATTAGTATTAGTATTAGAAGTATTAATATTAGTATATATTTCTCAAGTTGTTCTGCATTTGACCATTGGTCACTATTTTATGTTGGCTGCTATGTTTTTTTGAACACTGTTTCCCTCCAATTTTTGAGCACTTTTACAACATGAATCTTGCATTTTCACATCCAGTATTCTGAGCAACTTCCCTGATGATCACAATCTGTAATATAACAACTAATTTCCTATCATTTTGTTCTGAAATGCTGTATCATTATTATTTTTGCTTTGCTTTGCTTAGTCTATGTTGTTGGTATTTTGTTATCATTCTTTTTTTTTTATTTTCTTTAAAATTAAAAAAAAACACACATGAAGTAGATTCAGAATGGACTCTTCTTTAAGCACTCCTAGCCTGGTGAAGAGTACTCAGATAGGGATCTAGATTCCTATCATATCATTTGAGGGGCCATTGACCCCAGGCTTCTCAGCTATATACAGACTTTAAGCTCAAGCGATAATTAGTTTGGGTAACACACGCAACACAAGAAGAAAAGCTAAGAGAATATATATTCCCAAACCAAAACTTTCAATAAATGAGAAGACCATCAAGCCTTCTGAAAAATGAACATCTGGGCAGGAGCAAATTGAGGAAAGGAACGGTAAGGTGTGGCAGTTCTGAGAGCAGAAAACACCCAAAATTACCTAAGATGGTCCTGAGGGAATGTGCAGACGTAATCTGAATACAGCTAAAATACAGAACAAAGTGACTTATAGAAGGAAAATAAAATTGACTTTAAATGTGATAGAAACTTTACATTAACTAACTTTTCTAGGTGATGTTAAGTCATGATAATTTGATGTATTTCTGAAAATACAAAGAACTGAAAAACATTATACTATTTTAAAAACTATTTTGTTAGTGTCCCTGTTATTCAAAGACTATTGTGTGTGAATTAAACAATAAAGGAAATAAGTAACTTTTTAAAACTGAGATTTTTGTTGTCTTCAAATTAGTTTTTCAGATTCCCAGATAGAAGCATGCAAAATTGGTCAAAAAAATTTTAAACAGTAAGCATTAACTGTTTCTTTCAAAAAGCCATTAGACATCTCTAATATTTCTTTTGTTTTTATTCTTTATTCTCTTTAATGGTTTGATCAATCTTACATTCTTATATCTGGTCATCTGAACAACTTCAGTGAAGACAACAATATGTAATATAACAACCACTGTTAATTTCTATCATTTTGTTCTGAAACCCTATATTATTTTTATTGTTTTTGCTTCGTTTCTTTTTGTCTACATCGTTGGTATTTTGCTATTGTTCTTTTTTATTATTTTCTTTAAAATAAAATTGCAGATTTTTTTCATTACAAAAAAAGTAATACAGATGTTGAGATTGATGAGTATGTGTGAAAACCATGAGTTGTCCTACATTTGAATTTACATGATAAGTATAAATATATGATATATTTTACATAGAAAATTGGTAAGTCTGAGCTCTGGCCATGGAAAAATTCTACAAGCAATCAGTAAACCAAAAGTAGTGCATAACCTTAGATCCCAGATAGTGATTTCTAAGTAAAGGAAGTAGAGCTCCTTGAAAAATTAGCTGATTCTTGGGATGGAAAGAAAAATTGAAAGATGATCCTGAAACCTCTTGTCCTATCACGCTGAGAAAACTATGCAAGATACTGAAGAATTATTTTGACTACCTGGCCAAAGATGAAACAGTTTAGCCATTAATATTAATGGCCTTTCAGAACAAAGAGAGAAACAAATTTCACTTGTAAATGTTGAAAGATACTCAGGACTAAAATGAGTATGTGGGTAAATGATAAATTAATGGAAACAAACAAATATTTAAACTGTTTTTCCAACTAGGCTCAGCAGCCTAAAACAGAAGGATTCCTTGAGCCCAGGAGTGTGCAGCTAGCCTGGACAACACAAGGAGATTCCCATATCAAATAAATAAATGAATAAATAAATACATAAATAAATTATCTGTCCTTTATCCACTGTACTTCTAGGCAACAAAACAGTCAATAAATCAGAATCTCTTTGCAGAATTATTCTACATAGTGAAACATGAGCATGAGCAATCATGGAACTAGAATATCTTGCAATTTCCAGTACATTAATGTATGTCATAATGGACATCATTATTGACAGTTATTAAAATTATAGATTATCAGAAATTACACGTTTCTGAAGAAAGTAGATATCACCTTCTATGAAGCCAACTTCAATCCCTTACAATAGAATCTTCATTTTATCCCATCTAAGTCGCATTGCACTTTGCAAAAAATACAGGGAAATGATGAACATGCTAAAGAGACCATAAATATGCAACCATCAAAGAAATTCAAGAATCTCTATAGGAGTCATTTTGTAGGATGCTCCTTGACACCACAATGTTAATAAAATAAATCAGACACACAAGTTTAAATATCACATGATTTCTTTTGTATGAGAAACCTCAAATAAATATAAATTACAGAGCAAAATAAAAAAATAGGAAAAGGAAAATAGATGATTCAAAAAGAGGATGTGGACCAACACATGCAGGAAGGTAGGGAAGGAGGGGAGAGAAAAGGATGGAAAAAGGAATTAAAATACGTTGTGTGCATCTGCCAACTCCTCCTGATAAGTGTAATCATTATGTACTGCAAACACATGCTAAAAATAAGTCACAGTAACATGAAAAAGGAATAAAAAGATAAAATTTCTTCTATGAATAATTGCAAAGGAATAAAAATGAGTGAGGAGTGAGAGACATGCACATACAAAGAGAGAGAGACAGAAAGAGAAGGAAATCAAACCTATACATTGAATGCAACGTATCAACCAACTGTATTAAGGGTTTATTGGTATTGTAATTTAAAAATAAATAAACGAAAATAATTGGGAAAATATAAACATTGACTAGAATGTTTTATGACCAATTTGGTATAAATCATAGATATGTATATACATACATATATATACATATATATACACACATATATATGGAAATTCTAAGAAGTAAAACTATATTTAGTGTTCTTTTTAAAACTGGGTGCATTAAAATTTTAATCACATTGCTGAAGAGACAGAAACTGATAATCTGATGAAAATTCAAATGAAAAATAAGTTTCTAAATGATTTTCAGAATAGAATGACTAAGTCCAATGTGTATGTATTATGAAATCCAAATTAAAATAATAGAATAATGAAATTTTAAAATATATAAATAAATAATTTTGGAAAACACATCAATATTAAGAAAAGTTGGAACTTTCATGTAAATATAGCCTAGTAAGCACAAAGCAAAAGAAAACACATGCCTACACACATACACACATGCCTAGATACATTATATGAAGATATTATTTAAAGTTAATCAAAAAATATTAAGCACATCCAAACAGAAAGCAAAAGTAGATTATCTCCAATGAATGAACTGACTTATTAGCCAAAGGAAATACTGCAAAACAATAGAATTCTGCCATTAGAATTCTCTGGGAAAACAAATGCCAACATAAAAGTTTTACAGAGTTAAATTACTATTTAAAAGTAGTATTAAAGAATTATTTATAAATATATACAATGTATATGGAGACACTAACAAAATTAACAGATAATATACTTTATAAATAATGAAAAATGCAAGAGATGGTGAACAAAGAAATGATAGGCATGTGGTGAGAAGTAAATTTATTCATCCATTAAACATTTTTAGAGATTAATCTTTGAACTCAAAGATAAGGTGGAGGTAGAATGGTAATATGATTGTAAAATGATTGCTATCCATCTTTTCCTGGAGTCTCTTTCCGCATCCTTTGAATCCCTGCTGCCTGTCACTTGTTTAACCAAATGATGTGGCGCACAGGATAGCATTCCAGTTCCAACTATAAGCCCCAAAAGTCCAGGCATGCTTTTATTTGTCCTCATGGAACTCTGAGGCTGTGTGTGGGTAAGTGCAGTCCAGTCTGCTGGATCATGAGACACTGGAACTCATTCTGCACTGGACCACTGCCAGAAAGGGACCCATGCCGACCAAGACCAGCCAGAAACCGTAGAACTGCCGACCTAGTTTGTTACTGAATGCAACATGCAGCAGCCTATCGTGCACTTAATGTGACCTGAAGAAGCAGAACCACACTGCTGACCCATAGATTCATAAATACTATAAAGGATTATTGTTTGAGCTACTTTTCGGGGAGTGTTAGTTTGCTGTGTTTGTTATAGTTGATACATTGTGTCAACCTGAGGAGTCTAGAGGCTTGGCTAAGTGACTCAGCAGTTCTACATCCCAGGGTGAAAAGCACATGCCAGTACCTCTCTGGGATGTTGTCGATTTGGAAAGTTAACTAAGTGACTGAGCAGGGGGCCATTGTCCTTACTTTGTTTCCATCCTGAGCCTGTACAAGAGGAGGGTGTGGAGATTATGTGAGTGCTACACGCCTGTGGGTGGGGGTAGCCTGCTTACAATACAAGGCGGAAAAGAGGCTTGTCCCCTCACCCCTTGTGCCCCTGCTGCTTTTCCTGTCTTCTGCCACCTTGAAGTGTTGCCCCTGTGCCATGTGCCACCCTGCTTTGGGGCCAAATGAGTAGGGACTGAAACCTCCATAAACTGTAAGCTAAATAAACCTTTCCTTCCTTAAATTTGGGCACTGAGTATTTTGTCTCAACAGGGAGAAAAATAACCAAGACAGTGTTGCAGTATATTTTGAAAGGATATCCGATGGAGATGTATGTAACAATTTCAGACTTAAAATATATATTATAAACTTAGTGCTTCCAACAAAATAGAACACAATTAAAATGTTCAAACCAGAGGCAACAATTAAATAAGAAATGGAATCCAAACCAACCTACAAGAAGGTATAAAAGGAAAAGAAGGAATGAAAAGAAGCAATAAAAATAAATAGGAAATGCAAAATATGCAAGCCAAATCCAAACATGCTAAGTACACAGAAATAGATTGAGTCATTTATTTTAAAACATATTTGCCCATTTTTAAAAGTCATTACTGCTATATACTATTTCTAAAATATATTTCTACAATCAAGAGAAGAGTGATTCAATACAAAATGATAGGGCTGGGGCTGGGGATATAGCTCAGTTGAATAAGCGCTTGTCTGGCAAGTGCAAGGTCCTGAGTTCGATCCCTGGTACAAAAAAAAAAATGATAGGGCTTCAACATCTAACTATGGAGATTTATTCTAAAGTTTACCAGCAAAATAACAAAATTACACTCTTGGTAATATAATAGATGGATATGTTAATATCATATTGATTTTAAAGAGAGTTTCTGGTATCTTTAAAATAGCCAAGGACCTAAGAAAGGAGGGCAAGAAAAACAAAATGAAAGAAATCAAACTCCGGAGCTGACACCAAACTTTTATTACATGAAATGTAAATAATGATTTTCCGGGAGGAAATGGGGAACAGGTGATGTTGGCAGCTCTGGGATTAACAGAATGAAACTCAGGCGCAGCAGTATGAGAAAAGTAGACTTGAATCTTCTGTGTTAAGTTGAATAACTAAAAGGGACTAAGAGCTCCCCAGTCAGGGGCATGCCTTGGCCCCCAGAACAGGTAAATATGAGCCCTCCCTGGAGAAAAGTACTTGCCCAGCTATCCCAAGTAACAGTGCATAAAACAAAAACTGGCATTTTTTTTTACTTCAGTTATTACATTTTAAGTTCTTGTGGTAGATACATATAAAATAACTATGATTTTAAAGCAGGTAAATAAAATAATGAAGCATAAATTTGAAATTGCACAAGCAAATTTGAAAAACAAAATAAAACTTTTAGAAGATACACACTGGAAAAAAATCAATATGTGTCAAAATATTGGATTAGACACAGTGAAAGAGAGGAAGAAGGCTAAGAGACAGCAGATGAGTAACAAATCCTGGCAGATGTCAACTAGAACTTGCAAAAGGAGAATAAAGAAGAAAAGGGAGGACAATTAAATTGGCAGGAAACACACTAACTGCAATAATGGAACCAGGAATGAATTGTCACATTAAAAATAATTGGGTACAAGAATCGTCAATCTAGACTTGTCTATCTTACAATGTCAAGCCTTTCACAAATGAGAGAAAAATAAATTCAATTTCATAGAAACAAAACCCGAAGAGGGTTTCCATTACCATATCCTATAAATAAAATATACGTCAGAAACTAAGTAAGATAATGGCACTAGCCCATAAAAAGAGAAATACATTAGAAAGAAAGACATGCAAAATGTGTCTGCGTGTCACTTACAAGACAGCCTAAATAAGATATAACAATTGAAATATATAGGAAAGATCACTAGAAACTTTTGTGGCAATTGATGCTTGTCACCTTCATGCAGGTAGTTTTGTGGTTTACCTATACATTAACGTATTAAACTGTTCACTTCAAAAAGGTGCAGTTCATTGGGTGCCAATTACATTGGTTTAAATAAAAAGGAAAAGATACATTAAGCAAATATGATCAACAACAAATATGAAAAGATTGCTCTGACCACGTTATATTAGACAAAATAGACTTTAAGGCAAAGCTCATCATAACTGATAATGGTAACTCTGATAAAGTGATAGATTATAATAATCCAATTTTAGTTTAACACTATACCCCAAATATTAACTTGTATATAAAAATAATTTTAGAAATTAAGAAAACTAAACATAAGGATATGTTGACAAATCTCCCTTTATAGTAGGATTTTTTAAATACAATTTTTTGACAAGGTAAATAGACATAAAGTTAGGGTAGAATGATGTAATTAATAAACAAATTATCTTAAGCAAAATCCACTTGAAAACCATGATAAGATTTCACCTTTCTCTAGTAAGAATTATTATTATCAAAAAGACACAAGAGAACCAGTGCTGGAGAGAATGTGGAGGAAAGGGAACTTCTACACACTGTTGGCGGGAACGTAAAATAGCACAACCATAGTGGAGAACGGTGGGGGAGTCTTCCCCCCAAAGAATTAAAAGTAGAACTGCTATATGATCCAGCAGTCTCCCTACTGGGTATATATGCAAAGGAAATAAACATGTATGTCAAAGAGACATCTATACTTCTATCTGTTGTCGCACTATCCATAGCAGGTAAGAAATAGAAACAAATTAAGTGTTCATCAACTAATGAATGGATACCAAAAGGAAGCATATATATGTGGCACATATATATGGTACAGAGACACCAGGGTACACTGACACAGAATGTGACCGTCTAAAAAAGAAGGTAACCTTGTTATTTTGAACGGCCTACATGGGACTGGAGATCATTATATTAAATGAATTGAGATGGAGACAAAAGACAAATACTGAATGATCTAATAGAATTTGGAAGTAAAATTCCAAAGAGGCAGGAAGGAAGGAGGGAGAGAGGCGGGAAGGAAGGAGGATGATGAGAGATTATTCAATGGGACCTAGGTTATAGACAGGTAAGAATAAGATGTGCTGTGTGCTATTTCACGGTATGGTGACTGTAGTCATCTTATTTCAAGAAGTTAGAAGAAATGAGCTTAGTTACCAACATAAAAAGTTAGAAATGTTTGGTATAGATAACCTAATCTGACCATTATAAAATGTATCCATGTGTTGGAACATCATATAGTAAGTACCCCATTAATATATACTTGGTTTGAAAATATTTTGAATATATTTTCAAGATACTTGGCAAAGAGCATTGTTAATGCCTAATTTAAGAGAAACTTGACTGGCCTGAGATGCATCTGCCTTGAGGCCTCTTTACATGCTTCTCTTTCTGCCTGGGATGTGCTTTCTTCCTGGGTCAGACCCTGACATCCATGAATCATAACGGAAAGGTCTTTCTTGATCATTCAGAAAATAGAGTGTATGTCCTATCATTTTCTCTAACTTTGCTTGGGAGAACGTATTCTTTTTGGAAATGCCACTTATTCTCTGTCTCACCCAGTAAATCTTCACACACAGAAGACTGCCTGGTAGGTTGTGGATACTTCATAAGTATTTTTTGAACAAATAAATGAATCAATGAAATACTTAATGATATACACATAATCCTTTTCACCTTAATCAGATGGCTTTTTATTTTTAACTTTTCATGTAGTGGTTTTTGAGATCCTTTATACTTTTAAATGATGTATTTGTTATGCTTTTGGTTGCTGCACAGATATGAAAAGTATAAAGGACAATGCACTCTGTTCAACTATTCTGAAAGAAAAAAGCCATCTCAAAAAGACAAGATAAAATATGTAAGAGTGTGTTGTTAACATTGTATGACAATCTCTGTTGAATGCATATTTTATATACTTATGTATATTTCATGTACATAGATGCATCTCTAGAGCTGTATTTCCACAGAGACAAGGATTAGATGTTCATATAAAATAATTCCTTCTCCCCATACGTACCTGTTGGTTGAAATCTACTCTTAGGGAAATTATCAGACTTGTGTCTGAAGGAAGAATAAATCTTACAAGTACATTCTGTGAGTGATGTTTCATGTCTGATCTGCCCATCTTTAAAGGAAATCTTCAAAGCAAGGATCTGTGGTGGTCAGAGTCTAAATATACGCCAGTAATAAAAGAGTTCTTTGTCACAGGATCTTTTTTGCTAAAACTTCAAGTTAATTAGAAATAACAAACAAAAGCCTGTCGCCCTTCTATGTGAGATTACTGCTACCTCCTAACATAGTTCCCCATGGTATTTATAACTCCTCCAGCCAGATGGGAAATAAAGCCTTCAGCGACTTCAACCAGCTACTTGGATGCTCCTCTCTTTCTAAAGTCCATTATTGTTTCAGGGTGAAGCAGTCGTCTTCTTGCTTGGAGCCGGCAAGAAGTGAATGAAGAGAGACTTTGTGTTTTGCATTCATGACACTAAAGCTCCAGACTACGGAGTTTTCTCCAGCTGTTATTTAGTTCCAGACACCCCTGTTCCTATGTATCACAACACAGGTCTATTCAAATGCTGGAATTGCAGTTATCACCTAAGCTCACAAAGCACAATCTTTGGTGACTACTATTCCGTTATCTTCAGTAATAGTGTGAGCTTCATAAGCATCCCTTCCATACCTAAGGAATAGGACAACTTTTAGTACCAGTGTTAACCGAAAGCTTCCCCCACCTTTCTCTCGGAACACTCCCTGAGTTATTCTGGGAATGAACCATCCTGGATTCAGCAATGGTAGTTAAAATATCAATCCATTGTTTGTTTCCTAAAACTTTTGATGTTTTAACATTTTCTGCTCATTTTACTGTTCATGGCTATTCTTCCCAGAAAGCAAATTAAAATGAAAACTTGCAACACATTAAATACATGACAGATTTCTCACTAAATTTTGGTGAAATTCTAAATGGATGCTGCATACATAGTAAATGAGCCCACCTTTCTATAATGTGCAGACACGTTAGGCCTGTGGGATATATGGGGCATTGTTAATAGAAGTGCGGCTGTCCTCATCAAACTGAGGTGGAGAAACTAGTTTGCCAGTGTGCAGCAGGATGTGACAGACATCCTACAGTGGGGGAATGGGCTCCAGGAGGGAGGAGAGACAGTTTAGCTATAGCAGGATGATGATTTGCATCAGCTCTTGTAACAGATGCAGAAGCCTCCGTGTGATTTTTTTCCACTCTCCCTCTGTTCCAGAGTGTGTTTCATTAATCTCCCAGCATACTGTCTGAGATCTGAAATTCTTTTGCCTTCATTTTGACAAGAATGTGAGGTTGAGCGTAAGGCATGAGACGAAAAGGCATGACAGAAGTGGGGTTAGCAAAGAGCCTCCAGTGCTGCTTGCATAGCGCCAGATTGTTTTAACTGCAATAAAAATTTTTTTTTCTGCAGCTACAGACTTTATTAATTATGGTGACCTTGGCAACCAAGTCAGTAAGTTATTTTTTCTCATTCTTATCGCAATATGTTTCTTATTTTACCCAATGTGCCTTGTGCTTTCCTTTCTTAATGGCCATTTACAGGGATTTCATCATGGGGATAGGATTTTGACTCTCTTTCCTCAAGTTTTCAGAAATCAAAACTGCACGAGAATCTCATGTGTGGTGGGAATCTCATAAAAATGCCCAGCGATTCAGTCTATCCTTCTGCCTTTCAGCCTAGAGTTTTGGTAAAGTAGTGCAGTCAAGTTTCTGGCATTTGGTCCCAGCCCCCTTTTATCCTGCAACTTGTATCCTTGGTTCGGTGCATCCTCAAGCTATGTCACCAAACTCTAATCATGTCTTGACATCATCCTTGTTCCCACTTTCCATACTTTGTGACACAGTCAGCTTTTTGACTGTTCTGTTTTAGGGAGAATCACACAAGCCCAGTCTAGATAGCCTAGCAAATTCCACTTCTTACTTTCTTTTTGCCACACTGGGGATTGAACCCAGGGCCTTCACACTAAGCTACATTCCAGCATTGCTCTGCTACCTCAGCCCTTTCATTAAGATCTTGGTATCTTACTCAACTTGGGCTGGCACTTGTGATTCTTCTGCCTCAGTTTCCCAGAGTGCTGGATTATAGATACATCCCACCATGCTAGGCTCAGATTTTTCTCAAGACACAGCGGAAAACAGAGCTGGGCAAGTACATTAGGCTTATAATGTAAGGATAGTAAATCTCATACTAGGCTGCGATTCTTTGGACTTTTTGGTGTGGACAATGAAAGTGTGAATAACCCAGTAACTGTCAAATGACAGTGTAGCCAGGTTATAGATAAGACTTTATTGCAAAGCCACACAGGCTGTGTAATGCATAATTCCAAATGGTTCCAATAATACTGGAATTCACAGCACAGGATTAAGGTACATAATTTGATTAATTGGATATTTGAGGGAGTATGTACATAGTCATAGAGGAAGTAAGTTTTCAATAATCTAGGTAAAAATATTTGAAAGAGTGAGTTTAATTTAGTTTAGGTTTGTTTGTTTGTTTTTGTCTTTTTTGCCATGACCTGCACAGCCAGTGGAGTTTTGGGAGATTAAGAAAAAACTAGACACTTGCTAAAAGGAAACCTGGGACCAGGTGAGACCTGACCTCTTTAATGGAGAGACAGTGAAAACCCAGCCCAGTCTATATCTTCATTTATATACAGTAAAGGGGGTGGGGGGAAGCACATGTCGAGGCCAAAAGTGCAAGGTCTCAATGTTTTGCTGAGAACACTGAAAGTGAAACTTTCTCAGAGCTATCAGTGTTGTAGTTAATGGAGAGGAACACCAAGGCCAGACACCTGCTGATGGACCTTGCTCTGGCCCCAAGGAGTTCACTGAACTGAAGCCCAGCTGTGGTTCAGCTGCAGTTCAGCTGCTCCCCACAGTTTTTTTGTTTGTTTGTTTTTTATTTTTTTAAATAATGGGTAAATGAGAAAGATGAATTAGGAAACACTGTAATTGTAAACAAGATTATAAAGGCTGGAAAAAGCAGTGGAAATATAAAGGCAAGAATAGGTACTAAAACTATTACAAAGCAAGAAACCACAAAATTAATGACTCAAAAGACTCAGAGAGAAAGAGACAAACCTGGTACTGTTTAATACTGGTGTCTAAGATTGGGGAGGTGAACTTATAAATAATAGGAAAGAAGATGGATTTTTGTGTGATATGTTGTGTTTCAGACAGAGATGGAGCTAGACAGTAGGTCTTCAGACATCTAGTCATTTCTTCATTTTATTATGAGTTTCTTTGAATAAACTTCATGTTTTCCTTTTACTTCAAATTTAGCAGAGTGCTTAGTATGCTTACCATTGTGACAGATTTAACAAAAAATTAGATAAAATTTTTCTTATACTTTCATCTCCTGCATTAACTTTCAACTATAAAATTTAAAATCATTACCAGGTTTACCCTGGGAGGAGAGGGAATCTAACTTATATTTAAAGTGAGCTTGCCTTACCTTGACAGGTGCTATGTTAGAAGCTTCATATTTTAATTAACCATATATCCCTATGGAATTATAATTTTTCTCTATTTTACAGGTGAGCATAGCTGCCTGAGAGATAAGAATCAACTTTCCAGATCCCCATCGTTAGAAAGTTATGAGATTGAGAGTCAAGGCCAGGCCTGAATACATGAGTCTCAGTAGATAATATCTGTGTGGGTAGTGCTTTTAAATTTATTGAGGGTGCAGGAGAAAAGAAAAAGTAAAGGCAATATTTATTTTTACTCTTACTATACTGTTTTTGCTGTCAACATTGTTCCATAAACTTTATTTACCTTGAGCACTATAAGCTGAATCAGTTAAGGTGAAAAATATCATTAGGTTTTACATAGAAGGAAGTTTATCTGTGATTTCCAAATATCACCACGGAAGGGTTCACTAGCATAATTATCACTGGTTGGATGCCATCTGTTCCAATGCATCATAGTCAAATCACTTACCAGCTAACACAAATTGTATTTCACCTATAGAAACTCCCTCAAAAAATATTCTGCCTAGTTTGTTACCTAATAAGTAGGCATCCAGACTTAGCTGTATGCTTTTTCCATGATGGAAAAATGAAAAACAAACCACTTTATAGTGGAAGTATAGGAATTTGAATAGTGATGTAATTAAAGTCTAATATTAGCAAATTCATTAACGCCTTATTATGATGAGATTGTAATCAAAGATAGAGAAACCAGCCCTCCTCCAAGACACTGACAAAACCAATACGAAACTGCTGTAAAAGCTAAAATGGAAATTAATATCTGGTTTTACATAATGTTTGTTTAAAGACATTCATATTTAGGTTAGAAAAATATTTGCTAGCCTATTGCAGGCCCCATGCAAGGGCCTAATGTGCAAGGAACATGACAAAATCCTTCTTCTAGTCAACTACAATTACCACAAAGCAAATTGTCCGGTCCTCTTTCTGTGACAATCGCACATGAGTATAAACTTGGCTGATAGGAATAACTAATAAAAAATGAGAGAAAAGTCATATTTCAACTCATTTTCCGGGAAAGCAGAAATATACAAAAATTGTGTATATCTTATAGATTTCCAATAGTATCATTGTTTTCCTGAAAATGTTCTGATTTAAATGATAAACAGAAAATTAGCAGCTGGAACTAGCAGTTCGGGGGAGATAGGTGAGACATCAGATTCTCAATTTTTAAAAGCAAACCCATGAGCAGATGAGAGGAAAGCCACGTAAAATTGTTTCAGCCAGAAGTGACAATGAGAAGCTGTGTTGTGGTACACTGCGTTCAGAAAACCCAGGGAATCTCTCAGAAACCTATATCACTGAACTTACAAGTAGAGTCCACAACACGAATAACTTTGGAAGGAAATGTCCAAAATGAGTCCTGATTCCCACGAAGAAAATACACGCAGCGTTTCCAAGTTGGAAGGCCTCCAAAGCACAAAGCACAGCTTGTGAAAAAGGAGAACACGAGATCTGTCGGATCTTGGATGCGTCTGCAACTGAGGAGTAGGAATTTCTCACATGAAGGAAAGCCCTCATTGTATTAAATTAAAATTGTAAACACCTCCTATTCAATTCTTTTAACACCTCGTTGGTCTTCCTTTCTCCTTTCCCTTTCTCTCCTGTTTTCCCTGGTACAAATGGCGCTAGGAATGAGGCTGTCTCATAAAGTATCACAAAGGCCCAGAGATCAGAGAACTAAACAGTAGTGTACACAGATGTTCTAATTTCTTTTAAAAATGCTTCCACTGGAGTATGGTGAGAATTCAAGCAATGATATTAAAAGATGAAGAGGACCTGATTCAATTATGTCATGTTTTACACCAAAGATTGTATCTATAGAAAAAGCACCGTGACTAGACAACAGTTCTGCAAATCCAGTTGAGAGATCTAGTACAACACGAGACAGCATCTTTCACTGAAAGAATCAGCACAAATCTCTGCTCGTTAAGGTCACTGGTCTTGCTGCTGGCTTCATACACAAGCTGGGACAGCTCAGTCTGTTTCCTCCCCATACAACCCAGCTTTCTAGCACTGTGACTGTAGCAGGGGCTTTTTCCTAACTGTCCTGCAACCAACCTACTCTGGACCTATTCTATGTTGTGGTTAAACACTTTTGCCTTTCACCTATGGCTCACACCACGATTCATCATCTTATGATTAAATATAAGTGTTTAAATCATCATGCATCCCTCAAGCAATAAGCACATACTTCAGTGACTCTGAGGATGATTTTATAATAGACGCTAAAAATGCAAAAGCTATCATTTTTCCTGTGTTTAGAAAAGGAGCACATTTCAATTTTTCACATCTACCATGGAAAGATCAAGGAGAAAGAGGCATTCCTACACAAAGAAAATGGCATCTCTTTTTAAAATGACTGAATTTTGAATTGCCTTACACAGAATGCTTCTTTATTGCTGTTTATGCTAGGAACTTCTTTTGATAAAAACAGGCGATGATGACGTGAAAAGAGAAACATAAGTATCCATAAAAGTGATTTTACAATTACATGAAATCCATTTAACACAGTATATAAGCTCCCCTTCCTGCAGGCAGACTCCATGTAGGAAATTTGAAAAGCAGAACAGTCATGTAGATACCACCACAGTAAGAGGTCTAGAGCGTAGATGTGATCGGAACGCACTGCTGAATACAATGCACCCAGAGGGGGTGAAGGCAAAACCTCAACAGTTAGGAGGACTTGTGGGACTCTCTGCATCCATAACAAGCACGTCCACAGCTATGATCCACCAGGCCTGCACCTCTCGAGCAGAACTATATCTCTAGTTATCATAAACTGACCACTTTATTCTGTACAGTGCCTCTAGATACGTAAAAATGCAAAGCCACCTTTTTTGAATTGCTTACAGAAAAAATGCAACATTGTGCCCTTCTAACATATACCAGTTATTATCAGATACCAATTTGGGGGGAAGAATTATTACGTCTGTATTTGCAATATTAAATAAAGTACAAATAAAGTACATTTACTATAGTCTCTAAGTGCTGACAGGAATATCTGCAATTGTTATAGTGCTACTAATAATATTTTAATTGTACCTGCTGTATAAATACTTCAAATTAGCCTAATCTGGGATTACTAAAACTCATTTTAAGATTTTGATTAAAATTCTTTTGTGTATTCAAATTGTTACATCAAAGAGAAACCATCAGGGATTTCTTCTCACCTCTCTACTTTCTCTGCTACTATAGAGGAAGTTTCCCCTGTGATAAAAATAAACAGCAAAGAAGCAATAGTGAAATAATGAATAACACCTGTATGGCCCTGGCCTAATTGCAATATGTAATTATAGGTTGTGATACAGTTAGAAGCATTTTGTTTTAACAATGTTACATGTGTCAAGGGACCTAATGGCTCTTCTGGGGTTATATAAAAAGTATAGTTTTTTCCCTTTAATAAATTACTATTATTAAGAAATTGTGAGCCAAGTCTTTGCAGTAATAGCAGTGCTAGCTATCTATACTAGCATCTTTAGTGCATTGTCATGCATTTTGATGAATTTCTCTCATTTTCTCTGAGCTCTACTCAAGAAACAGTTGTGTCTGCTCCCAATCAGATGTATACTCAAGTCATCTCTGTCTAAATCCAAGAGAAAAGGTGAGCTAATGTTACAAGGCAGGGGATGAGCTTAGAGAAACTAAACTACAAATTGTCAGCAGGGCAAAGTGCTCCCCTGGGGACTGTCAATATGGCCCTTGCTTGGGGGGCAATGCTCATCAACTGGGCCTTCTGGAACTCTATCTTGGGAAAGACTTACCAAAGCCAAGCAACTGGAAATGCATTCATCACTCTTTAGGGACTGAGCTGATATGACTGATTTCGTTTCCTATCCAAACACCACAGTACTACCAAATGAGGCTTCCAAGTTTCTTTTTACCCAGATTGACTTATTTATTGCTTTAAAATCTGAAATCTTGAGTACAACAAAAATGTGTCATTTTTGTTTTAAAACAGTCTCTCTCTCAGGGGTAACTGACTCAATAAAGGAGAATGGTTAAATCTTTAAGTATATAATTTAATTGGGTTATAACTTGATTAAATGCATTATAATTTTAACATAAAGGTCAAAAATTGTGACTGTTCATGATATGCCACTTTCAAATGCTCTGCTTCGTGTGCATAAATACTTCATCTCCACTACAAGGGTTGGAGTGCAGAGGAAAGTACGTGCAGTGATGATTTTAAAAGTAAAAGGAACACAACATACATGCATTTAAACAGGTACAAATTGCAAGTCAAAATTAAACTATGGTAAGAAAATTAGTTACTTGCAAGTAAACAGACAAATATTTTGCTTTCCTCATGACAACCATAAAATTAACTTCTAGAGCTAAATTAGTTCTTAGAGCTCATGCAATTCTATTTTGTTTATTTGAAAAGCAGGGAATTTGAGATCACATTTACTCTTTTTGTTTCAGTTTGACCTTTCTGGCATTCATTTAAAAAAAAGTTTTGATTGTCTCTAGAATACTCTGTTATCTTCCATCAAATTGACTTAAATACCCCTTTGCATTAGAATAACAATAAAAATGCTTTGTGTGCCTAATGGGATCACCTTTAATGATCAGTAGCTAGATATGATCAACAACTATGTAACAAAACTGTCTAAAATGTGCAAGGCAATGATACACTATTAAAATTTATCAGCAACTTGCATTCCAGTGAGGTCTAACAATGAAAATCTCTGCTCATTATGCTGTTCAAACTCCAGAAGTTATAGATGCCTCTGATTGGTAGGCAAGTGACTACCATGGATGTGCATGAGGTGGAGGAAGAAGCATTTGCTTCAAATATCCTGATAAACTTCTAAGAAATGCTAGCCACTGCTCAAGAGCAAAGGGTTGCATATACTGACAGGGTGGAGTTTGGTTTTGTTTTGTGGTGCTGGGGAGAAAACCCAGAGACTTAGGCATTGCAGGCAAGTGTTCTCCCACTGAACTTCATCTTTAGCCAGGGTGGGGTTTTTTATGCATGGCAGCCAAATGTACGACGGGTACAGAGCTGAGTATCTGCTGTAATGAAAATTTTAAACGTTTCTAAGTATCTGTATTCATTGTGCACTCTCAGGAAGGATGATCTGTGCAGAAATTGATGCGTGGATATCACTATTGCAGTCTGCAAGATCTTGACAGACTGAAGTAGTATCTTGAACCACAAGATTACTTTAACATAACCAAATATATATTCTGAGCTTTCAGTTAAGCATGCCAGTTTCAACACCTGGGAACATTTCCACTCTCTCCCCAAACCACACTACAATGATAGTTCAGGAATTTCAAAAAGACACCTATCTCTAAGATCCAGTAGTACAGAAGATAAGAGAGCGCAGATGGTGAGAGCAAACCTTTGGAAGCGGAAAAGCAGATGCAGGATTAGCAGCCGTCTTGTTCTAAAATGAACAGGAGCTGGAATCAAAAGGCAGCAAGCTGCTTTGTGTCACAGAATTTCCTAAAGGCAGACGAATTGTAGTCTCCAGCGCTTCTAAATGTGGGCCAGGACTTAAAAGACAAGAATGATGAGACCCCCTTCCCTTGTTTCTCTCCTCTCAAACAGAAGAATATGTATTTACTGCCTGGAGATAAAAGAGGGTTGAATTAAGACACTGCACAAAAAATAGTTCATCAAAGAAAGTTCACATAGTGTAATGGTTGATACATTGTGTCTATTTGAGAAGTTTAGAAGTTTAACAAAGTAATTCAGCTGTTTTCCATCCTAGGGTGCAGAGAACATGCTCTAGGGCAACTGTTCACCCTCTAGGATGTTGTTAATGGTTAATTCATTGTGTCAGCTTGAAAGCTGAGTTTAACCAAGTGACTCAGCAGAGAGCCAGTGTCTTCACTTTGTAAACATTCTGAGTCTGTGCAAGAGGGCACAGAGATGGTGTGAGTGCTACACCAGGCCTAGGGTGGGTAGCCTGAACACAATATAAGGGAGGAAAAGAGACTTGCTCTCCACTTTTTGCTCTTGTTGCTTTTGCTGTCTTCCACAGCCATGAACTTTTACCTCTCAGCCATACCATCCTGCCTTGGAGCCGGCTGATCACAGACTGAAATCTCCACAAACTGTGAGCTGAATAAGCCTTCCCTTCCTTAATGTTGGTTATCAGGTATTTTGTCTCAACAATGAGAAAAAAGTAACTAAAAGACATGGTAAATGTACATTTCCTTCATTTCTTCCACTCCTACAAATCCATAAATACAATTTTCATCCAGAAGAAAGAATATTAAAAGATCGTAGGGAAACTGACCTCATCCAGGAGTAATCTGGAGAGACATTAACTTTTGAGAACTTTGAAAGAGGAAATGGCCAGGCCACATCTGATCAGCCAACTGGGAAATTCATCACCAACTGCCCTGCCCATGCATACTAAGCTTCTAATAAGGATTTAGTGTATCTGTCTTAAATATGGGCCCTAGAGAAAGATGGTCAAGCACCTGAAAGAAAGTTCAAAACAAATAGGAGAGAAAAAGAAAGTTCTAGTAATAATGTAGACAGCTGAGTTAGATAAAATTATAGGCAGTTAGACAGGGCTAGGCCCTTGAAGGAACCAGTAAAGTAGAAGAGATACCTTGTAACTGTGGGGGAAACAGACACCTCTGGCTGTGGGCCAGACCCGAAGACAAAGGATAAAATAAATGCATTCACATAGCTCCCTAAGGGTAAACATCAGGGATTGATATTCTCACTAGGTCTCTATCACCTTAGAAGGCCAGGAAGAGTCACTAACTCAGCCCCCTACAGTAAAATCCACTGTTCTGTATTCTTGCCTGCTTGTTACATGACTTGCTTCCCAATTTGATCTGGATGCAATTAATTTTACTTGAGCAATTATGCTTGTAATCCTACTGATTGACCATAGTTTTGTCCCACCTCAGGCTCACCCTGAAATTTCTCATTTTTTCCCCAACTTGGACCTACCTTACATGATGGTTTTGCTCAATGAAATCTCTAGGAAAGGCAGGGTCCTTGGTAATTCACTTGGGCCCCCTTCAATCCCTCTCTCAGACAGAAGATTCCTTTTCCTCAAAAAAATATATTCTGCTCTTAACCTCCATTCTTCCTAAAATTTATTCTTTGATTTGAGAGACATGAACTCATCCCAGATATCTTTCAGGTTGGGAGTTTCTTTCTGTTATATCATTTCGTGGTCTTCCACTAAGATCACTGGATGCAGATAACAGTTTGCCTTTGTTTCACAGACCCTGGATTGGGGCTCATTTAGGTAACAAGTTTTTATGCTTCACATTTTGTTATGTCTTTTCCTATTGTTTATAATTGCTTATGCTTTGTCTCATGCAGCTTGGTAAAATGTTGATAAATCTTAAGTTAAAACATGGGAAAGTTATAAGGTTATGATATTTCTTTAATGGGACCTTTTATTCTTGTTTTGTTCTTGTATTTCTTGCATTTGAACTAGCTGCTAAATTTACTGGTATTCTTTGCATGGCTTTAAATATTTAGACAATAGTATGAGGGAGTAACTTTACATCACCCCCTAGTGGAATTTAATATAAACTTCTGCAAATGGGTTATCTTGTTACTTTTTTCTCATTGCTGAGACAAAATACCCAGTGCCAAAATTGAAGAAAGGAAAAGTTTATTTAGCTTGCAGTTTGTGGAGATTTCAGTCCATACTTGGCTGGTTCGGAGGCAGAGTGGCACATGGCAGAGGGCAACAGTTCATGGCAGCAAAGCACAGCAAAAACAACCAGTAAAAGGACAGAATGGCGGCAAGCAGTCACTTTCCTTTCCTTACATTGTAAATCACCTACTCCCACCCAGGGGGGCATGTCTCTATACCCTCCTCTTCCACAGGCTCAGGATGTATACAAAGTAAGCACTTTGGCTTCCTGCTGAGTCACTCAGCCAAATGTCTAGACTCCCCAAGTTGACATAATGTATCAACCATAACATGGGTTGTCTCAAATCCAGCTCAGATTTAGAAAATAAACATGCCTATATAATAAAACACAGGATTCCATCCACCAACTAAAGGACATTAGGTCGGTGGTCATTCTTAAGACTTGGAGGATAGGGCTGGGGATATAGCTCAGTGGAAAAAGCGCTTGCCTAGCAAGCGCAGGGTCCTGAGTTCGACCCCCAGTACTGCAAAAAAAAAAAAAAAAAAAAAGACTTGGAGGACAGAATTCACTTACTGGCTCTGATCCTCCTGTACACTCCAGAAGAAATGTCAAGTCTGTTCTGTTTCAGCTTCCTTTCTCTGGCCTGATTCTTAATCTTTTTCCAGCACTTAATACATTCCTTTTTAGAGGCATGTAAAATTAGGAAAAAGAACTCTAGATTGTTCCAACTAAGTTAAGGCCATAGAAAATGGGCATTTGCTAACATCAAAGAGTGGAAAGTCACCTTAGAGGAAGAGCACATACCCTGCCTGTGGGTCAGATGAGGTATCAGAATTTTGCCAGTCCAGGAGAACACACATAAAAACCATGTCCTTGCTTAGTGTTCTGGGTACAACTTCCTCAGGAGACTGAACCTGAGACATGGAGAGAACCAACTTCTGGGTTATACCTGAAGGAGGTATCTTCAAAAGCAGTACACTTACGGGACCAAAATACATTTAGTCTAAGGGAGGATCTCTGACCTTTCTTCTCTTAGGTCTAGTTACCATTTATGTGTACAGAAAAAAATACTTGATAATAAATTGTGGAATTTAAAACTTTTACTGTAACCTTATAAAGTGCTAGGTAATCTTGTTCAGCCTTTTAACTATCCCTTGTAGAATTTTGACAAACCGTGGTTACTCTGCCAGCTAGTTAAATTCTCTTAGAGCAGCTGCCACTCTTTAAAGCCAAGGACAGGTTTCCCCACCACCTCTTTGGTGAATCCCCACTGAAGCCAATGGCTGATGAAATGTCATTCAGAGAGTCAGATGGATTCATTTCTGGAGACTGATCCCTGGTTGTATGGGCCAATAGAATCTGAGAACAACTGAGGGGTCATGGCCAGGGCTATTCTCTGAAGCATTCTCAAATGTTCCTCAGTGGAAACTGGCTCCTGACCACTAAAAAATCTCCACTTATCTATCATACTCATCTCTTTCTGCTAGTAAACTAGAAATTCTCCATAAGCTTGTCAGTGGAACCACTTAACTATCCCTCCCTTCAGAAATTAGGCAGCTTACAACAATTTACATTTCACAGAAGCTAGCAGGAAATAATTTACATTTGTGCCTTACATAGGCTAACTAAGAATAAGAAAGAGATTTAAGTCAGCCTTAACTAATGTGCATTTACCAGCATGTAAAATGTGAGCACTAGGTGATAAATATAAGTTTAATCTGTGAGCTTCAAAAATTTAAATAAAACAGCCTTGTCCTCCTGCTAAGATTAGATAGATGACACAAGTGTCTTGCAGATTTTTTTGTCCTAGGGCCCAGGGCAAAATTCCTCAAGTCACTTACCCTTTTATTTATCTCCAGAGGTGATCTCTTTCACAGCACAGCAGGAAAAGTGCTCTAAATCCAGCTCACCTTTTTATATATGCCCTCTTCCAAAAAATAAAAGCCAGTAGTTTATTACAGAATTATGCTTCTTTTAGATATTCCTGTCACAAGACAACTGTAACGTATGCTTATGAGTGTCTGTCTCAGTTACTTTTCTCTCATTGCTGAGATAAAATACCCAACACTCCAAATGAAGAAATGAAAGGTTTATTTAGCTTACAGTTTATGGAGGTTTCAGTCTATACTTCGCTGGCTCTGAGGCAGAGTCGGAGGGCTACAGTTCATGGCAGCAGAAGATAGCAAAGCAGCAAGAGCCAAAAGGGAGGAATGATGGTCAAGTAGCCTCTTTCTACCTCCCTTACATTGTAAACAGGCTACCCCCACCCAGGGGGCATGTAGCACTCCCATAATCTCCATGTCCTCCTCTTCCACAGGCTCAGGATGTATACAATGTAAGCACCCTGGCTTCCGGCTGAATCACTCAGCCAAACCTTTAGACTCCCCAAGTTGACACAAAGTGTCAACCATAACAGCCTATGATAGGAGTAAGTGCATATTTAATGAGCTCTCTTGGGGGATAAAATTATGTGCCAGTTCAAGGGTGGATAGACTGGTCAGATTTTGTCTTCTGCTCTCTCCAGATGACATCCACCTGCTCTGGAGTGGAATCTACTTGAGGGTACAAAGATCAGTTAAAAATAAGAAAAGGATGCCCAGGACTTCTGGGAATATGGTGACCAGGTAAGAAGCAGAGAAAGATCCTCCCAGAGGATTGCCAGCCAGACACTGGAATATAGCAACATGAAAAAGACAAGGAGGAGAGGGCTGGGGATATAGTTCAGTGGAATAAGCGCCTGCCTAGCAAGCACAGTGATCCTGAGTTCAATCCCCAGTACTGCGCAGACGAGGAGAGAAATGGGTCCCCTGCACCCAGGAAGGATCTGAAATGACAACTGAAGCCCTCAGAAAGAGCAAAGAAGATCTCTTTTGGAGGAAAAGCTCAGAGGGCCACCATGGCATAGTTAGAGGAAGAGGAGGCAGAGAAGGAGGGAGTCACTGCTCCATACAAACCCTCAGCCCGCTCCCTCATTCCGGCACTCACAGCTTCAGCTTTGGAGGCCTGTGCTTGCGGGAGCCTCCCAACTCAGCTAGCAGAGAGCAGAGTTCTGAGAGCTGGTCCAAAACCAGAGAGGAGAAAGCACAGCCAGAAAAGGGTCAGCAGCGATTGGGAGGTGTTGTCGAACCCAGTGTGAGGATGAGAAGTTACAACAGCCACTAAAACAGAATCTGCAGCAACCTTTCTAATCAGTGCCCTGAGGCAAGGCAGAGGCAAAGCAGCCAGTACATAACCCACCACACCTGGCTCTACCTTTCCACTGTGAGAGCAACTACCAGCAGAGAGCAGCAGAGAGCAGCAGCAGTGACCCCAGGGCCATGGCAATTCCCAGGGATCCAGCCAAAGAACAAACGGGAACTGGAGCACAACAGTAAGAGAGAGCTGCAGATGGAGGTGGACCACATGGCCCCACGCTATTCTCAGTCCAACACCAAGAAGGAAGCACGAGCTTAGTTACCGGGCTTCAGCTTCCACCCTGAACTCCCTCTCTGAGCACCTTGAGTCTTAGTGGCCTGAATACTCAAAATATTTTCCTGCTTGCAGTGGGCTGAGTCCATGGGCTTCAGAAATCACCGTAAACTACTAATACGAGCACCAAGAGGGACTCCATACTGCTTGCATATATGAACCTTATATGAACCCATAGCAACAAATTACTCAAAAAGCAGCAATCCTGGAGTCTGAGAGACAACAACATACTCTACACAGCAGACCCAAGAAAATCCTCCAATTCTCTCCTAGAACTAATAACTAAATTTAGTACACACCCTGGACTACCACAGTGGGCATGGCTGGGGGAGACCTCACACCACTTGTGCCCAGCACTGTAAGTGTGCCCAATGCCTAGCTGCAAGGGGTGGGGAGGGGCAGCACTAGAGATCAAGAGGTGGGAGGAGGCAAAGACCTGGAACTAGGGTGCAGATCCACTTCTCTAGCTGGGTGGGGATAGGCTCTGAAGAGTCATAGGCAGCCTGCAGGGAGACACTAGTGGCCTATGAGGGGACCCTGGGGGCCATGACAAGGGGCTCAGCAGCCTGAGTGGGGAGGGGGCTCCCTCCTTGCTACATGAGAGCCCTGAAGAGCTGAGCTGGGCCTCCAGCAGTGCAGAGACAGGGCAGAGCCCTGCAGTCCCTGGGGGTGACCCTGAAGACTCCACCAGGCCCCCAGGAGTGGCTTGCTGGGGTGGGGCCCGGCAGTCTGCAGAGGCGACCCCATTGATCCCGGGCCTCCAGATGCTCTGTATTGAGGCAGAGCCTGGAGGTTAGCTGGGTAACCCCACCTACTCGACCAGATCCCTGATGGCCTTGAGGGCTTGTCAGTGGGGGCTTGACCATAGTGAACCTGGTTCCCTGCCTATCTACCCTCTTTGAGGATGGGTATGTTTCCACCTCCTGCCATAGCAATTTGTGTGCACCCATGTTTGTTATAGCATAATTGGAAGCATCCATGTCTCTTCCCAATGTGAGAGCCCAAGGGAGTAAGTAAACCAAAAAGTAGTTATTATCAGAGGGAAGATGACTGATTGGGTGGGAGGACAACAGAGTTGAGGGTGGGGAAAATTGATTAATCGAACGAGCCGTCATCTGTATAACTGAGTAACAAATGCGACGATAACATTATGTAATACAGTATCCAGTGCTACTTCACTGCTATCTTCTCTATAATTTTGTATTTCCTGTATTGTTTTTGTGTTATTCTGGTTTATATGTCTTAGTTCTTTTGTTTTTAAAATAAAATAATGAAAGTTCAAAAAAAAAAGAAAGGATGCCCAAACTATTTCTTTTTGTATTTCAGATATGATATATTCATAGTTGGAGTCTTTCACTCCTTTAGAGCGAGTCATTAAGCATTGGAAGATGTTTGACCCTTACATGTTAAAAGAACCATTCGATATTTTTCTGCATATGCGCATAGCCTACCTACCCCCTAGAGCCAAAATAAAATGCAGAGGGAAGTATTAATTATGATGCTATTTAACAACTAGAAAGATATTGTAAAAAATCATCAGAAATGCTTTTTGCTCATACTTTCTTTGCATTAAGAAATAGTCCTTAATTAGTTTCAAAATGTAGATGTAAGCCACAGAAAAGCCAGACATCTCAGGTTCTTAAGACATTCACTATTCTGGAGCCTGCGACTGCTCCTTCCCAAACTTTGGAGCCTGAGGAAAAGACAACCTTAATCAAAGCCTCACCCACCATTACTAAATCTAAAGTTTCCTCTACTAGCCTTTCTAGTATAGTGGATAGAGCTTCTAGACCAGTTGTAATCCAGGCCTCTACAGGATTATACCCATCCTTATCTGAGTTTATGCAAGCTCCTCAAGGACAGTATCCCTTACAAGAAATAAATGGACAATTTGGAACTTCCAGATATCATGTGCCTTTTTCTGTCAGTGACCTAAAGCAGATAAAATTAGATGTTGGAAAAGTTTTAGATGACCCTGATAAGTACACTGAGGTATTTAAAAGTCTCACTCAGACCTATGAGCTAGATTAGAAAGATGTAATGTTACTCTTAAATCAAACATTGACCTCTAATGAGAGACAGGCAGCGTTACAAGCTGCTATTGTACTTGGAGATAAATATCATATTATTAATTTTAGAAGGCCAGAAGATAGAAAGCCTGAGGAATTGCTAGTTCCTACTGGAACCCAAGCAGTCCCTATCCAAGATCCCTACTGGCCTAGCAACCATATGGAGACTGAAATAGGACACATTTTCAGACACATGTTCTTGGAGGTCTAAGAAGGATAAGAACTAAGCCATTCAATTATTTTAAACTGTGAGTGATTCAACAAGAAAAAAAAGAACATCCCTCTGCTTTCTTTATTGCTTACAAGAGGCATTGATAAAGCATACTTTCCTAGATCCTAATTCAGTAGAGGGACAAATTTTTCTTAAAGATAAGTTCATTACTCAGCCAGCCACAGATATTAGGAAGAAGCTATAAAAGATGGCTTTTGCTCCAGATAGCTCACTTGATATGTTAATAAAAATTACCTCCTCATTATTTTATAACCATAATGAGAAAGAGGCCAAAGAGAGAAAAAAGAGACAGAAAAAGCAGCTGCCTTTGCTACAGCACAAAGAGAGACAGACCCTAAGTCTGATTCTTGGGGCTCCAAGAAGAACTCAGTGACTACATTCATTTGCTACTGCTGTCAGAAGCCAGGCCACCTTAACAAGGACTGCTCTAAGCAGCCCTCTGAGCCATGCCCTAACTGCAGAGGAGACCACTGGAGGTCGGGCTGCCCTCTGAAGCAAAGGCCCCAGAGTTCAGATCCATCCTACCAGTTGGATGAGCAAGAATTAGGGGGCCCGGGGCACACTCTGCCTTCTCACTCTGGGCGGACTGTCATCTCCACGGAGGAGCCCCAGGTAATCATGACTACAGAGGGAAAAGAAAACCAGCCTATTGCTGGACACTGGCACAAGTCTCTTGGTTCTTCTTTTCAATCCTGGCCTTTCTTCCAGCCATCATACCTCAGTGAAAGGAGTCACTGGAGAGGAGGTAATTCGCTATTTTTCGCACCCTTAGAATATAACTGGGATGGTTTTCTTTTTACACATTCCTTTTTGATAATGCCTGAAAGTCCAGTCCCTCTCTTGGGGAGATATATTTTATCTTGCTTAAATACTGTAATATATAAGCACCCAGGTCAGGTACAATGTCTTCCCCTCGTGGGAAGAAATAATTCCTGAAGTATTGACAACTAAAGGCAAAATAGGTAGAGCATCAGGAACTGCTCTAGTACAGGTACATCTCAGAGATTCTACTATTTTTCCTAACCAGAGATAATATCCTTTAAAACAGGAAGTTAGGAAAGGATTACTACCTATAATTGGTAACCTAAGGGCACAAGGCTTACTTGAACACTGTAACAGACCATGCAACACTCCAATCTTGGGAATTCACGAACAGGTAATTCTCCATTGGGGAATGAGATTAACATAGGACCTTAGATTGATCAGGAGGCAACAGTGCCAATTCACCCAGTGCTACCTAACCCATATACACTCCTTTCTCAAATTCCAGAAGATGCCAGTTGGTTTTCACTGTTAGATTTAAAAGATGCTGTTATGGTTTATACATTGTGACAACTTGCGGAATCTGGAGGTTTGGCTGAGTGACTCAGCAGGAAGCCAAGGTGCTTACTTTGTATACATCCTGAGCCTGTGGAAGAGGAGGGCATGGAGACTGTGTGAGAGGTACACGCCCCCTGGGTGGGGGGAGCCTGTTTACAAGGTAAGGGAAGGAAAGAGGCTGCTTGCAGCCATTCCTCCCTTTTGCTGGTTGTTTTGCTGTGCTCTGCTGCCATGAACAGTTTGCCCTCTGCCATGTATCACTTTGCCTCTGAGTCAGCCAAGTATGGACAAACTGTAAGCTAAATAAACCTTTCCTGCCTTCATTTTTGGTGTTGGGTATTTTGTCTCAGCAACGAGAAAAAGGTAACCGAGACAGATGCTTTCTTTTAAATTCCTTTACATACAGATTCTTGGTTACTTCTTGCTTTTGAAGATCCTCATGACCAGGCCTCTCAACTGATGTGGACACACCTTTTTGCGTAAGTGGTTTCCCAAGACTTGGCATGTTTTGAGCTTTCCCAGGTCACAGTCTTATGGCATGTAGTTGAAATATTTTTATGTGCCCCCTCAGAAGAGCTCAGTAGCCAAGGTACTTGTGCTTTGCTAAATTTTCTAGCAGATAGAGGTCATAAGATCCCTAATATTAAAGCACAACTTTGCAGTCATGAGGTAAAATATTTAGGCCTCATCATATCCAAAGGAACCCACATGCTAGGGAAAGAAAGAATTAAACTAATTCTTTCCTTCCCACAGCACAAGACCCTAAAACAGCTAAGGGGCTTCCTAGGAATTACAGGCCTTTGTTGCCTTTGGATACTAGGATATGGGGAGATTGCAAGATCCTTTTATCAACTTCTAAAAGAGGCCTAAAATGCAGATATTTTAACCGGGGAACATGATTCCCAAACTGCATTCTAGAAGCTGTAAAAAGCTCTCCTAAATGCCCCAGCCCTAAGCCTACCCACTGGACACCATTTCAATGTATATGTCAATGGCTTTGGGAGTGCTTACACAAGATTGGAGACCCACTCAACAACCTCTAAGGTATCTGAGTCATGAATTAGACACTATAGCAAAGGGATGACCTGCTTGCCCTAGAGCTATGGCAGCTGTAGCTCTCTCAGTGCCAGAGGCATCTAAGCCGACTTTAGGTAAAAATGCCACTAAATATGTATCTCACAATGTGGCAGGACTTGTTTCTTCCAAAGGAAGACTCTGGCTATCAGACAACTGGCTTCTAAAATACTAAGTTGTACTTCTAAAAGGACCAGCCATTCAAATGAAGACATGCTCCTCCTTATACTCTGCCACCTTTTGCCAGAAAAGGAGGAAATTGAGGCTCACAGACATGACTACAAGCAGGTAAGTCTCCATACATATGCAGCCAGAGAGGACTTACTGACACACCCCTTACTGAGCCTGACTTAACCCTTTTTTATGATGGCAGCTACTTCACGGAAGGAGTTCCTTCATTTTCTGTCTATATGCCCTCCCAAGTGGCAGTAATTCACTGCAGAGGGCACTAAAAGGGAACTGATGAAGTATCTAAAGGAAGGCAGGGCATGCAGTGGTCACTTTACATAAGACACTTGAAAGTTCCTCACTTACACTGAGCCAGTGGAGCTCATAGCTCTGACTAAGGCTCTACAGCTCAGCAAAGGACAAAAAGTCCATATTTACACTAATTTGAGATATACTTTCTTTGTGTTACATGCCCTTGTGACCATATATAAAGAGAAATTATCTAACAGTCAATGGATGTCCCATAAAGTAACATAAAGAAATAGATGATCTTTTATTATCTGTCTATATGCCCTCCAAAGTGGGTGTAATTCACTGTAGAGGGCACCAAAAGGAACTAATAAAGTACCTCAAGGTAATCAAGTAGCTGATAAAGCAGCTAAAAGGCTGCTCAAGCCCCCAACCCCTTCAGGCTTCCCTGATCTGAGAAGGCCCCTTGATGAAACTCAACCCAAACATTCCCAGTCAGAAACTGAATGGGCCTCTCCCATGGGTGTCAGTTCCTTCCATCAGGATGGTTACATTTAAATGGTGGTAAATTGTTCTTTCCTGGTGCTAGTCAATGGAAAATTATTAAGTCTTTGCACCAAACTTTTCACTTGGAGAGAGATAAGACCCAACAGATGGCCTCAAATTTATTCATAGGAAAAGGGCTTTCCAAGACAATATGACAGATAAGTAAAACATGTGAGCTCTGCCAGAAAACAATCCTCTTAGCTGAACTATAGTTCATCCAGGTACAGAGAGACATGGTAAATACCTGGGAGAAGACTGGCCGCTTGATTTTATTCATATGCTGAAAAGTAAGGGACTTCAGTACTTATTGTTCTGGGTAGATACTTTCACAAACTGGGTTGAGGCCTTCCTTGTAGAACAGAAAAACCACAAGAGCGGGTAAGAGTGTTAGGCTCAGAAACCATCCCAGCTTTGGACTGTCTGAGTGTACAGTGATAATGGGCCTTCTTTTGAAGCAGCAGTCACACAAAACGTCTCTCAGACACTAGGTATTCTCTGTTACCTCCATTGTTCATAGAATCAATCATCAGGAAAGGTAGAAAAAGCAAATGAGACCCTGAAAAGGTATCTTTGTAAAATGGCTCAGGAGACCCGCCTTCATTGGCTTCACTTACTGCCTTTAGCTCTTCTCAAAATAAAAAATTCAACTCAAACCCTAGGCCTCAGTGCACTTGAAATGCTTTATGGACATCCTTTTTTCACTAATGATTTTCTCTTCAATAAAGAAAGAGATGTCTTACTAAATGATGTCACCTCGTTGGCTAAATTCTAACAAACTCTTCAACAGCTTATAGAAGCTCAGCCTAGAGAAAAAGGAAATCCCATATTCCACCTTGGAGATTTAGTACTGGTAAAGTCCTCTTCCACATTTTCTCCTTCTCTAGGACAAACTTGGGAAGGACCACACACTGTGATCCTGTCAACTGCTCCAGCCATCAAGATAACAGGCCTGAACTCTTGGATACATCACATCAGACTCAAGTACTGGGAACCACAGACTGTCACTGGAGGTGACCAACCACCTCAATGCTTCCGGAACCTATAGAGGACTTAAGATTCCTGTTCAAGAAAAGAAAGTCTTCAGACAAGTGATGTTACTATTAGCCCTTTTACTAATCACTTCACCACTTAAAGCAGGGTGTGATTTCTTTCTAATGTGGGCACAGGAGTAAACAGAATCATCACAATAAACCTTTGCTGGACATGTGGCCCACTCCCCTTGTCAAGAACAGCGGAACATCCTTGGTGGGTATTGCCACTTCAAGGAGATGATAGAAATAAATTACAAGACTGTATTAATGAGATATGAAAGAGTTCAATAGTTCCTAGCTCAGTTCACCATTAAAAAGTAATTGAATAGCCTATAAATTATACTCTTAATAATAATCAAATTTTTCCCACAATGTCACTGAAGCCTCTCTACAGGCATTAGTGAGACCCCTATAAAATAAAAGTAAGGGTCCTATCCTAAAGGCCAACACCCTTAGATATCAAGATAGCTATTTTCAAATAGGGGATGATTATGTATGGTTAATCCCCACCATAGGACATCTCAGTAGAAAGGTCCCCTTATGTTGGGAACAAAAAAATAACTCCTATTCTCATTAGCCTAACTCTACTAAATACTTGAGATGGATACCCCCGAACAGTATATACACACAGTAACTTTACAGGCTAAAGACTGCTTTGCAACAGTCTGGTTTAAATGCCATGAAATTAGATGAGAAGTTCCCAGTGGCACTCATTGGTCTTGTGGGACCAATTTGTGGCTCTGGTTTCCCCCTGGATGGGTAGGAAGATGCACATTAGGATTTTCATGGTTACAAGGCAGGAGTGTCAAAACTATTGACAAACCTGTTAATTTACCCCGCCTATAACATTGATGGTCTAGAAGCGTATTTCATTAGTATGATCCCTTGGCCTTAGGTGACACTGTAGCTGGTCTGTCTCTCCAAAATGAAGAATTAAAATTAATGAGACAGGTCATCCTCCAAAATAGGATGGCATTAGACATTCTAACAGCAGCACAGGGAGTACTTGTGCAGTTTTAAAAACTGAACATTATGTATACATTCCTGATCCTTCTGTTAATGTTTCAATAGCTGTTCAAGATATTAGACAACAAATCTATGATATGTCGGATTCTAAAATCTCCTGGACCTTATTCTCTTTATGGGAGGCCATTACTGGCTTCTCTTGGTAGAAATCTTTGTTGACTATATTTATAATTATCCTGTTGATCTTATTATTTGGCCCATACGTACTTAATTATTTCTTTGGCTTTATCTCTTCCAGATTTAAAGCTATATGCCTACCCAATATAAAAATGTCTGGTGTCTATTGAGGGACTTTTGATAACCCTCTGAGAGCATCTCTGACAGCCAATCAACAACTATGACCCTCTTCAGCCTGAAGAAGCCACAGTGGTCATTGCCTATTATTCCCTCACAGCAGTTGGGGTTAAACTTCTTCAGAGGGGGGAATGTTGCAGACAGCTGAGTGAGATAAAAATATTATAGGCAGCCAGACAGGGCCGGGCTCTCAAAGGAGTCAGCGTGGAAGATGAGATTCCTTGCAACTGTGAAGCAAACAAACACCTCCAGCTGTGGGCCAGACCTCAAGAGAAGGATAAAACAAATGAACCTGGGTACCCCCATCTTGGTTACTTTTTTCTCGTTGCTGAGACAAAATACCCAACACCCAAAATGAAGAAAGGAAAGGTTTATTTAGCTTACAGTCTGTGGAGGTCTCAGTCCCTACTTGGCTGGCTCAGAGGCAGAGTGGCACATGGCAGAGGGAAAACTGTTCAGGGTAGCAGAGCACAGCAAAAACAACAAGCAAAAGGGAGGAATGGCGGCAAGCAGCCTCTTTTCTTCCCTTACCTTGTAAACAACCTACCCCCACCCAGAGGACGTGTAGCTCTCGCACAATCTCCATGCCTTCCTTTCCCATAGGCTCAGGATGTGTACAAAGTAAGCAACGTGGCTTCCTGCTGAATCACTCAGCCAAACCTCTAGACTCCCCAAGTTGACAAAATGTATCAACCATAACATTCCACCCCTTGTCAACTTGGCAACCAGACACATTTCTTTAAACCAGTTTCCAGATACAAAGACATGCTTATGTTAGAGCTGTAACACTCCCTTAAAGATAAACATCAGGGACTGATATTCTAAATAGGTCTCTATCACCTTGAGAAGGCCAGGAAGAGTCACTAACTTAACCCCCTCCAGAAAAAAAGCTCCCGTTCTGTGTTCTTGCCAGCTTATAATACGATTCACTTCCCTATTTGATTGGATATAGTCAATTTTACTTGAGCAATTACGCCTGTAGTCTTATTGGTTACCACAGTTTTGTCCCACCTCATGCCCACCTTGTGATTTCCCATTTGTTCCCCACCTTGGTCCCATCTCACATAGTGATTGAGCTCTATAAAATCTCTAGGAAAGGTAGGGTCCTTGGTAACCCACGTGGGCATCTTCTGTCCCTCTCTTGGACAGAAGTTTTCTTTCCCTCAATAAATATATTCTGCTCTTAACCTCCATTGTTCCTAAAATTTATTCTTTGATTTTAGTGAGCACTAACTCATCTCAGATATCTTTTAGGTAGGGAATTTCTTTCCCCTATATCAATAAGACAAGGCAGGAAATAGAAGAAACCTTTAAACAGTGACTAATAAGCTTATAAAGGAAGGAAACATGCTTTTTTTAAATCTAGGCAACAGGTTATAAAATAAGCTATTAGAAAAAGAACAATTAGAAAAAACTCTTGAAAGTTAAAAATATGGTAATAAATTCAAGAGAAAAGAAAGAAAAATCTCTCAGAAAGTAAGCAAAGGGCAAGGAAAAACAATGTGGGATTTTTTTTTCACAAAAAAAAGAAAAATGTGGAAAGAAATACAATAAGAAAAATAGTACAAATTTTATCCAAGAATAGTGTAAGAAAAATACTGCAAAATTTCGGCGTTTATGAATTTTCAGTTTAAACAATGATCAAAAAAGAATCCTTTACTATGAAATTTCTAGAATTAAAGACAATAAAAAGATTTTAGGAGCTGCCATAGAAGAGTTAAAAAAGAAACAGGTTACAGTCAATATGTTAGGCATAAGAATGGAATCAGATTTCCCAACAGGGAGTCTGGAAGTGAGAAGAAAACAAAGCAATGCTGTCAAAACTTCAAAGGAAACTTATTTCTGAGATATAATACTATGTAGGCAACAGACCAAACTAAGAGGAGAACCAAGGTAACCCTAACCATGCCCTGTGTCCCAAAATTGTTTAGCATTTTAGAAGATATAATCTATCAAAATGCAGAAGTAAAATATAACAGAAACAGATGAAGCTGGGGAGCTGGAGAGCAGAGATGAAGGCAGTTCCCATACCGATGACCAAGGGCACATTCCAGTCCCCAGGGGCACACCAGGTTCAGAATGCAATCGTCCTCTACTGGAGCAGAAGCGTGAACCACTGTGGGCTGAAGAGTGCTAATGAGTACTAACAAGAAAGACAAGCCCCCAAAACAGAAGTGACTTTGAAATACTTACCAAAAAACAAGATTTTAGGGTCTGTTAAATAGAATGCTAAGTGAACAACTAATTCAGAGGCACTTAAAAAATGAATATGAAAGAACTACCATTGCAATCATAAACATATGGTTCAGTTGCAGACAATGCTAATAGAGTCATAATAGCATACATCAACTACAGACTTAGAAAAATGATTGATAAAATCTGTCTTCAGTGGAATGATCCTGGAAAGATGTTTCTTCTTCCCACCATAGTGACCTCGTCACAATAAGACGTGGGTTTCTTGGGTAATAGTCCTAGCAACTGTGACTGGAGGGGGTAAATTGTGAAGGAGGAAGCCTGGAATGACCGGGTGAACCAGGTGGTTTTGTAGTCTGACACAGGTACAGAAGAGAAACAGATCCCTCTGGTGACATAGTCCTCCGTCTCTCTGAGATGATGATAAAGTAAATGTATTACATAAAGAGAGACACTGATAAAGTCAAAGCCCAAAACCAGTTAATTTAATTAATTTGGGGGCATATTCTGTTAGGGAGAAATCAGACAATTTGTTTGATTTAGAAAGAGGTTGATTAATGTTCTTTATAGAGCTAGTTAGTCTGATTTATGGCTATGTGCTGGATCTGTTTGTAATCCCTCGTGTCACGTGGGATAGTCGGAAATCGCTCATCTCATTGAGTTTAATTGCCTGCCACTTTACCCATTCACTGTATTTTAGGCCCATTGTGCTTGACTTTAAAGCACAAATGGATGTTTTTACAGGAAATAATGTTGGGTTTCTGTAAGACTTAGAAACTGAAAAAACGTAAGTAATGGTTAAAAACAGGAAGTGTCAAAGGGTATGAAGTATACCCCTTTCCACAAGCCTTACCATCAGAAGCCATGAGTGGTGTTTCTAGAGCTCAGTCTCACAGGACGGAAAAGAACACACAGACCATCTTTCCTCCCAGGACAGTTCGGCCACCACTGCTGAAAGCGTAAGCGTGCAAGGGAGCCCTGCATCTTTCACTGAAATTTACACTGGCCCCAGTTGTTACCAGCTACATTTGTAGATGAATCAAAGTAAAATTGGACTTTCACTACAGCCACCATGGACAGATTTTTATCTTCAGACAGTTACAATCAATCTGAAACATCTGATCTCATTTCTAACACTCAACTTTATGTTCAGGAGCCACTGAACATACAGTGGTTGTTCAGCAGTTGGTCCCTTACAAAATGCAACATTTCCTGTTTTTTGTTTTAAAGAAAATGAAGCAGATAATTTGACCAAAAAACAACTTTACTGTTTTATGCCTTCAGAATATGAAGTGATTAGTTTCTATGGAATTCAGTATTGGACAAAATAAAAATAAACCAAATTTTATTGTCTTTAAGTTTCTAATATTAAAGATACGCAGATACAATCTTTGTTGATTGATTTCAGACCAGTGGCACAGATTCTTCTGATTATTATGCACAGAGATTATACTTTGCGTGTATCACTTTGCAAATAAAAAAAATTGCCAGCTTGAAGTGAGGTCCTGCTTTGTCTTTGCAAATAAATAGGGAAAATTTCCCCAATTGTCTACATGCAATTTTAAAATATCAGACATTTTTTAAACAAGAGCTTTACTGAGATTTAATTCATACATCATACAACTCACCCATTTAAACTGATCAGTGGTTTTAGTATATTACCAGAGTTATGTAGTTACTATCACAATCAGATTTTATACGCTCTTCATGCCCTGAAAGAAACCCCAACTTACTAAACAGTCCAGAGTGGGAAACTTTAGCAGTTTCTCTCTTAAGAACAAGTTGCACGGAGGACAGGTTACTAGTGCTTTGCTTTTGTGGTATGGCATCCAGATGCACTTCTCAGGGCTCTCCAGAGATTGCCCTCTGGTGCCTAAAGCAGTCTCCTGCACAGGTCCTGCATCATCACCCAGTGCTGAGGTCAGGAGCATAAACATATTCACCATGCCTGGCATTCTAAATGGTTCATGTTCATACCTCTTAACCTATCAAAAAGGTGTAAGTTTAAGTACAAACACTCTCCGTATTTTAGAGATGAAGATGCCGAGGCTGGGGTTAAGCACCTAAGAAATGTACCTATGTTGCATTTACTTTAATGCAGGCCAGACATTTGGTACTTTTTGTAATGTTGGACTTCAAAGTCTTTTTCTTCAGCTTCAGCCAGAAATCAATCAGGATTCAAAACTTTCCTACAAATAATTCTGTTGTATATGAATATATGTTCACTATTCCTCTTTCATTCCTTTGATTGTGAAAATATTTGTAAAATGAAGTTACAAAATATGTATATATTCTTCCAGACTCAGGGTATTTCTATAGTTCTGTGTAAAAGTTACTTGTCTGGAAGTTGGAACGCATTTGCCTCAGACTGAAAGTTTTCAGTAGTTATACAGTCCTCTAGTCTACAATACTCAAAATGTACTTGAAATTATCACCTCTAACCACTCGATGCAGACCATTACAGTGTAAAGGTAGTCACTACCCTGTAGACTAAGATTTGCCTTTGGGGAGATTCGAAATTCCAACAGAACTTGGTTTATCAGTCTGTGCCACTTGCTGCCCACCTAAAGAGGATGGAAGTTCCACATAGTGTGTTTCTACACTTAAAGAATTCAGAAAGAGATTAAGAGCCGCTCTTAATCTCTAGAATTAGAGAAGACAAAGTCTCAAAGGAAGAACAGCAAGATGCTACTTATGCTTCCAACATTAGGCCTGTGAGATCGGGTGGCACCCACCCCCTGTGGTGGTGAAGGAGTTCGTGCATGTGTGCACAGCCTGGAGAGCAGCCCGAGCAAGGCACAGGCTTACGCAGTACTGGGCTCCTGTCTCCTTGAAGGAAGAGAGTGTTTAGTGTTTATAAATGGCAGAATATGATGAGTGAAACCACAAAGTGAATTTCTTCAAAGGACAAATTTTCATTATTGACATAAGGCACCTTAGGGTTTTATTGAAAGGACTGTATTTCTACAGCATTAGAACTAAAATTTATATATGAGAAATGTCCAAGCTTTACACGATAAATTTAAAGTCAGTTACACAGGAGGCAGCATAAAGTACAGGGTGAAAGCATGGAGCTACAACCAGACTTCTCTGGTTCTGCCCCTCTGAAGAACTTATGAGAGAGAGAGAGAGAGAGAGAGAGAGAGAGAGAGAGAGAGAGTGTGTGTGTGTGTGTGTGTGTGTGTGTACTAATATTTTGTGTTTTCACATGCACACACCATAAACTGTTTCATATATACATATGTGGGAATACATTCAAAACATAGTGAAAAGGCCACAGAAACGCACATACTTTTTTTTCAGTCTTTTGTGGTTTTTTTGAGACAGAGCTTTGCTGTGCAGTTCAGGCTGGCCTTGAAATGAACATGTAGCCAAGACTAGCTTTGCACTCCAGGTGACCCTCTTGCCTCAGCCTCACTCATGCTGTGATTACAGGCTTCCCAGCACAAACTATTTACATAGATACCTCTGCAAAACAGAAGTGAGAGTAAAGTAACTTTCATCTTTTAAACAATAATGCTCTATTATTTAATCATCCTATATTATTTGTTACCTTTTATCATAATGAAAGACATTAAGTATTTTGTAAAAATTCTCTTTTGAGTCAAAAATTATTTGTAATCAAAGCATATAAATTTATTCCCTCCTAGGCTGAGCCACAGATACCACAAATTCTATGACTGCCATTGAATTCCTATTTCATTCCTCACAGAACCACTATTAGACTACATGTACTTGCGTGCATGTCAATAAACTTTAAATTGTTCTGTTCCAACAACTCAGAATACAGTTATTAAATGTGAGCTTGTGTGGATCATGGTGATGATGTACATGCCTTATTTCCTCATCAAGTTTTGAGGGGGGCAGATTTTTTTTATTTTCCCACCTTCTACAGGACATAGGATATCCTCAGAAAGGGATAGCCTCCCAATAACTGTCTCTTGAGTTAAATGTTCTAGATCAATAACACGCAAAACTGAAGGACAGAAAGTTCAATTACTGTGGAGGTGATCGGTACATCTTTAGGCGAGAGGTTGCATTTGAGCAGATCAGTTATACAAAGATGGAAAGCACTTTGAAAGGTGGAGAAATAAGAAAATAGGTTACAGGGAGAGGAAGCACTGTAATCAAAGATGTAGATATCAGAAATAAAATCCTATCAGGGGACAAATGGAAAGTTTGTTCAGCTGGACATAAAGTGCAAGAGAGAAAATAGGAATAGATGGAATGAAGAACAGCTACATGTGATTGAAGCTACATGTGATTGAAAACTGAAGGTACAATTTTTCATTTCAAAAAATGTATCTAGTAAAGCTGCATGTGAACATTGTATTATACTTAAAAACATTTATATATAAGTATATTTAAATGAGCTTTGAATTCATCACATTCATAGAGAAACACCCTTCTTTACTGGGTTAATAATATCTCTTAGTTATTATGGACTGATCAGGTCCTCAATCTCCTGAATGAGTGTACAGTGAAGGCTAAATAAAAAGAGGCAGACAGAATGATTTCAGGGCTCCAGGAGGATCAAAGCCCTCACAGAATTCAAGATTCTCTCGGGGCTAAGACCAAGACCTTCTCTGGGCCACCTGTATTTATTTGGTTATCAGAAGAAGGGAAGGGAGTACTCAGGAAGGGTAGAATCATTCAAGACTTTTCTAAGCAAGGTATTAAATTAATCCACTCAAGAATGAGATGCCTGAAGCTATAGTCTTTATCCAGTCAAGATCCGATCAAGGTGTCCTTGGCTGTGATCTCATCTTATCCTTTGAGGCTTTCTGGCTTCACCCATCACTACAAGTTTCAGTAGAGACTAGTGACTCACAGAGGTTCACTTACCATGAATCTGCCATTTCCAGATAAGGAACCGAGGCCTTGGACAGATTTACAAGTGAACATGAAAAGACAATAGATTAATTTAAGTCCTGCTCAGGTCTGCTTCATAGTGGTCTCCATCACTTCCTCATTAACAACCTTGGAATAAAGAATTGTAACTTTCCTAGTACATGCAAAACCAGAACTTACGAGTCTTTGCCTGACCACAGGTCTAAAGGATAACTCTTAGTATTTCAATATGGAAGTTAATCTATTTTACAGTGCCATGTATATAGAGATGGTCAACATGAAGACCCAAGGATATTCAAGTGTATGCATTTAAAATATATACATTCCTTTCAACACTGAAAAAAAACCACTTCTTTATTCCTCCCTAAGCAAATAGGGTGACCTTTAAAATAACAGGGCAAATAAATAAAACAAAATAGAATAGAATATTTGTGACCATTTACCTGCAAAAGCCTCGAGTTTATCTTGTTTTATAGTTGAGTAATATTCCATTATATAAAAATACCACAACTTTTTTATCCAGTCCTCTGTGGATGGACATTTGGGTTGCTTCCACGATTTAGCTATTATAAATTGTGCTGCTATGAACATGCAAGCACATATATCACTGTGATATGAATGGTCACAACTAGAGACCATACTTGTAAGTGAAATAAATCAGATCTCCACGCACAAGCAATGTATTCTCACTAGTATAAGAACCTGAAAGAATAAATAAAAATCAAGAGGTATGATGGACATTGTGAAATGAAAGGAAACTGCTCAAAAGTAAAGAGCAACTGGGATGAGGAAAAGAGAAAAGAAAAAAGGGGAAACTATGTACATATGTATACACAGGATAGCTAACATGGTTGTACTACTGACTTCTCTGACTTTACTGAAAGGAACAGTTAATGATTACTTATTTGATCAATATTGCATGTCTCTATTTGTTTTCCTGAGAAACCTCTTTGAAAATATCAATACATAATACAATAACCATTTTTAATTTCCTGCCACTTTGCCTATAATTCAGTATTGCTTGTATTGTCCTTATGCTACTTTGTAAGTGGTTGCCTGTTTGTTAATATGCTTTCTTTCTTTTATTTTTTAAAATAAATTTTTAAAAAGTAGAATAGGATAGGCTGGGCTAGGCTAGGCTAGGATAGAAACAGGGCTTTGTAGTTTATTGGTTGTAAGGGAAGGAAAATGAACAAAGTAGAGTGCTGGCTAAAGGACTTTCCTTATCTCCTTAAAATATGAGCACATAATAATTTGGACAGCAGTTGAAATCTAAAAATATTTGTTATATATTTGCTCACTCCTAGGATTATTTCTTTTACAACCTTCTGAAGGGCTAAGAAGGTCATTGCATGTGTCCTTGGAAACCATGGATAATTTCTTTCTAGTAAGTGATTTTTCTCCTTGTCTGTGCTTTTGGTTTGATCAGAGCTATAACATTTTCCACGCTAAACTTTTGGCTCTGAAAACTGAAATATAATTTTTATTAAAATTGGCCCCAGAATGTGGTAATTGAGGAAGAAAGTGTAGCAATTGGGATTAATAGACACAGGTACATGCATATATTTTTCTTTAAAAGTTGCCCACAAAAGTGAATAGATTAAGATGTTTAATATATTTAGGTCTTCCTAAAAACAAGCATTCTAAACCTGTATCACTTAATAAGATTTATTATTTATTAGATAATTATAATTCTACATGTATTTCAAGTTTTATTTTTCAATTTTATGTATTTTCTAAACTATGCAAAAACTGCAAACTGTAAGCTTCCTGTATGAAGTCATCATAGTCAAACCCACATTTCAGGAAGTCCGTTTATTATCAGCCCATCCAGATGTATCTTCAACTTGTTTGTGGTTGCCTGCAACTAATTTGCCTCCTTTGAAGACACAGGTCTTTTCCATTCTCTAGATGACTATTCTCAGTTCAGAATTCTGCTTCCACATCTCATTCGTTTTCTTGAAATGACTGGGAAATGCACATGTGTGTACTTTTCTGTCTCATCTCTAGAGAAGTGTGTCGTTGCAGCTTTTTGGGGCAGAAATGTCCTTCATGCAAAAAGAAATAGATTTTTCCTTTTGAAATACTGAAAATTCTAAAAATGTGCAGCAAAATAAATATGGCTAACAATGTCACTGTGGTTGGCAATTTATTAGAGGTTTCTATGACCTGTTATTCAAGGTCTCACCTGACTTTTCTTGTGCTTCGTCCTGCCAAATAAGACCACTCCAGACGTTCAGTGGAGAATGCTATGACTGTGCATGTGGTTTGCTGGTTGAATTTGCCAAATATTAAATGATTTAGAAACTGTAGAGAATAAATGCAGGCCAGCAATCAGAAGATGGCCAGCTTCGCCACCGAAGATAGGCCTTGGAAGGATTATGGGCTAAAAAATTTATAAAATGTTTTGCATCTTTGTCAACAGACACACGTTTTTCAACCCATGTATCTTACTTGGGGGAAATTTTCACTTAGGCCATAGAAACCAGTTTTACTGTACTGTGGACCTGGTTTGCTTCCCATATGCAGTTTTGCTGTATGTCCCACCTAACCTCTGTGTCCGAGCCTCAGTTCTCCCAAGAAAACCCCTTTCCCCCACTATCCTTTTCTTGGCTCTCTTATTCAACCGTTTAATTTAAGGACTAAATTAATTTCTATTGAACTTTCAATAGCTCTCACAAGATGTGAAGGGAGATTGTATTTTGTGCATAGTAGGGGAACATACTATTTTGTATTTAAACTGCACAGTGAAATGTCTATATAATGCAAAAGAACACTCAGGCTCACAATTCATAACAAATGCTACGCCTGTGCCAAAATTTTTCTTCCTTTTGACCTTGTTTTCAAATCTGCAAAATAGCAGCTTTATGGTTATCTCACAGGGTTTTTAGTAAAAATGAAAGCATCTATTTCAACTGGCTGCCAGAATTCCTGGAGCCCAGCAAACACGGATGACTTTGTGAACATGTCTCATGTAGGTCCTATCTACTAATCTCATTTCTCGCAAGAAAACTCTTTCCTCTAGTCTTTTTTTCCTGGTTCTCATATGCAAGTACTTGAAGGACTAAATTAGTTTCCAATGAACCTTTAGCAACTCTTACAAAGTGCAAAGGGACCGATGTAGACAGATGTAGATGAGCTATAGATACAGATAGACGTGGACATAGGTATATGGAGGTATTACATCAGGCTTTACTGTTATAAGAAGGGATGAAGTAGTGTCCCTGGGCTCAGGACCATCTGTGTGAAAGATCCGGCATGGCATACAGCAAACAGTAGCCATCATCAGTATTCAGTCTAGTTTATTTTGTTGCCAAGCCAAAGAGAGTAGCGTCGCTGTCATACCAATGGATACTACAATGGACGCTTAAAGCAAACTTTGCGGGAGCAATGCTGGAAAGAAACATTTCCTTTGGAAAGAAACACAACACAGGAGAGTCCAGGAAAGCTTCAGATGGGAGGTTACTTTTATGTTGAACTTTTTAGAGAGGCGAAGGAGTGCTGCAGGGGGGAGAAACATCACGCGAAGGCATAAGGGCATGAGATTGTAAGGTATGCTCAGAAAACAGAAATCTTAGGTAAGAGCACAATATATGGCAGAAGAGAGGCTGAACCGTTGTCAAAGGCTTTGAGGATGTACTGAAGTACTTAAACTCTGGCGATATGCGATAGAAAGACGCAGCTGTTTTGTGAGGGGAAGAGCAATATGCTAATATCTGGGTTCTAAACTGGTAGGTCTATCTACAGCACACAGAGAGAGGTGAGGGTGTGGGTGGAGAATAGAAGTTAAAAATGTGAGAAAACAACAGGAAGATGATAGTGGTTCGACAAATACTAGAGGAAACGGAGGAAAAAGGAACAGTGGGGGATACATGTCATTACCCAGCTCATCAGATGATCAGAGAAAGAATATCTATCACTTTTTGACACTTATCATACATTTTCTTGTGGTACTCCAAAGCGAGGACGCTGGGGAAGTTAGGCTGGGATGGCAAGTTGATGTGCTTGCCAGCACTCCAGGGGATTAGGAAAACACACTTCTGAGTGTGTCTGGGTGGGGCGTGGAGGGGCAGCTTTGGAGTCTCTATTGGGCCCTGGCCCTCCTCTTTGGGTCCGTTTCCCGGCTCTTCCCCCAGCCACCATCAACACAGCATTTGCGTTCTCATGCTCCTCTGCCATGGCACTCCTGCCTCGGAGCCAGAGAAACATGGACTGAGTCCTCTGGAACTCTGAGCCACATGGACCCTCTTCTCTTTTCAGTTGTGTCAGGTCCAGCAACAAGAGAGTTGACTAATCCCGGCTCCTTGGACAACCCTCTCCCTGTGTTTCTTTGACAGGAGGAGAGGGCTTGGGAAGAGATGGGAGACAGGCACAGGTATCTCCGTATTCTCATCTGTTTTCCCGTTAAGGACTCCTTCACTCTTACTTTCATTCAGGGTTTTCTTTTTATCATGGTTCTGCCTCTCAGGACATAAAGAAGAGACAAGGAGGGATGAGGAGAGGAGGATGGGCAGGAGAATTAGTAGGAAGAAGATTTAAGCGCTTCAGAGACAACAGAATTGTGCTCTGGACACAAAAGACCAGAGGCAAGAGGACTCTACCACTCACCAGCTAGGTGACCTTCGAAAAGCCATTTAATATTACAGAGCTTCAGCAGTGGCATGTGTGGCAGAAAGACAAGGACAAGCAGTACCTGTTAGGTCTGTCTACAGTACATGAAAAGGCAGGTAAGGAGCTCACAGTCTGAACATTCTCAGTTATGCGAATATAAACAATTATAATTAAGGACTAGAAATGTTGATATAAGTGCATCTCATTTAATGGAGAGGAGAGAGATGGTTTCTGCTCTCAGAAATATGTTTATTTTATAAAGACATTCATGTACAACACAGCATGCATAATTCACCAGAGGCATGAAGGGACAGAGCTAAATCCAAACACTTAATTTAAGTGCAGTACATGGGTTGTACTCATGCTCTTGTAAAAGAACACAGAATCTGGATCCATGATATAATGAGACTAATGTCTGGTGATATTTAGATTGGGAGCTCCTTCAGGAGCTCCTCATACAGCATTATGAGACCTGAGGTCCCAGTTTTCTCATCAGTGCGATGAATATAACAATACTTATCTCACAATAACTGTGTACACCAAAGTAGATAATGAGGCTACAATGTTTAATATAAATGTGGGGCTCTGCAAACGTTATTTTCTCTCACCCACATTTCTTCGTATGTATCTGACATCCTAGGCACAATTGTAAGGTTTGACACAGAGAAAGTTTAGGATGACCATATCTGCCCCCTCATAGAGCTTACAGTGTAAGACGGGAAAAGGAAGCACGCCAGAAAACAAGGAATGGTTAGTTCTGTGAAGGAAATTAAAGGGTAGTGCAGCAGAATCATCAGTGATGGTGAGTGGTGGAGGTACTACAGGAAGTCTAAGCACATGACATGAAGTTTAGGATTGAACGTGGTGAAGCAGTCACCCATAAAAAAAAGAAAAAAATAGTTTTACCTATTTTATCTTTGCACAGTCAATGCAATTAGTATGTACTGAAAACATGCACTAGTAAAAATTTTTAAAAGATACCATGGAAATCACACACACAAAAATGAAAACAGAAATGAAGCTAATATTTTTGGCAGAAGAACGATTAAGTGCAAAGAACACAGCAGAGCAAAATGTTAGGCATGCTTGAATGTCTTAGTTACTTTTCTCATTGCTGAAATGAAATACTTGACACTCAAAGCTAAAGGAGAAAAGATTTACTGTACCTCAGTTTGTAAAGGTTTCAGTTCATGGTTGGCTGGCTCCAAGGTAGGGTGGCATGGCAAAGGAGAAACAGTTCATGGCAGGCAGAATGCATCAAGGCAGTAGGCAGTGAAGTACCAAACCTGCAAGTGGCAAGTGACCATGGCAGCCCTCTTTTTGCCCGTTGCATTATATCTAAGCTACACAACCCTAGGGTTCATAGCACTTGCACCCTGGGTGGACCTTTCCATTGTCCACACTCAGAATTATGCCAAACCAATCAGTGGGATAATTTAGTAAGCACACACCTTTAAACCTAGAATCACACATTCTAGATCCAGCCACCTATGACCACATGAGTGCTTGGGGAGACATCTAGACACAAGCCAAAACATTAAGGCACTGAAAAGGGTGGCAGGTGAATGGAGGAGGCAGAGATGAAGTTGAAGAGAAGGGTTGGCCAGATCACATAGGCACTGAGATGTAGTGATGAGAATCTGTATTTCATTTCAATGGGAAGACACTGCAAGATTGTAAATAATGGATATGCTCTGAAATAATATGCCTGACATTGTGCCTTACTTATAATGAGCATTGAATAAAGGACTATCATACTTGAATTCTTTATATTTTACATTTAAGCTGAGCATATTTTACAAATGTGGCTAATTGATGTGAGAAATGCAATCAGAAAATAATATCCACTATATGTAAATGATTTGCATTTTGGCTGAATGCATTTTGTTTATTATGAGAGTCACCCAGTCATTGACAGGCCTGATGCACTGAACTATTTTCTTCAATCAGATACAAATCTTCCAAAAATTTCTATAGTACTTAAAAATCTAGCACAAAATCAGAATAAAAAGAAATATCACTTTGCTGGCACAGGCATTATTTTATGATTATTCTCCTTTTCTTTTTCTCCTTAAAAATATGAGAAAGAACAAGAAAAAGAAGAGATTTGTTGTTCCAATGACCTGTCATTACAACAGTGACCAATACTGAAAGGCAATATTTTTGCCTACCCAGTGAGTTATCAAGCCATTTGGGAAAGGAAAATAATGCATGTTCTACTTTTCTCCCTCTCCATTCTTTCCATTTGTCATGATAGGCACCGCTTGTCCTCAGGCCTAGCTCCACAATTTCTGGACCCATGACAGGCTTTTGTTTGACTGGTGAAAGCTGCTCTCTGTTTCTCAATGACAACCTACTGCTCGGCCCGTTTCCTCCACGTATCCATTCCTCTTGTCTGGTTTGTTTCTATTTCCTTTCTTTTTCTCCCCCGGAGAGCCAAAGAACATAAAATTTCAGATGAAACTTTGTTAGGACCAAGTTTTCACATTGTGCAATCACTCTTCCTGTGGCTTTAACTAACAGTTTCTGGATATACTCTCAGCAGTGGTTATGATTTTTTACTTTAAAAGCCCGCAGGAAAAACAATGTTTGGAAGGAAAAGTTCTCCAGCACTAGGATCACAGAGCAATGGGGAAATCAACAAATCGAAGCATCAACTGGGCCAAGCTCCTTCTCATCATCCTCTCAATCTGACCCCAGGAGACCATTTTCTGAGTTACAGTAGGCACATAAAGTTATACACAGTGGATGTAACAAAGATGATAACGCAAAAGGACTTTCTTTCTAATGGGGCAGGAATCTGAAAACTCGTAAAATTTCATACCAAGAGTAGTTGTAAAGAGTAAACATAGTTATAGCTACTAAAAGTAAAATTTCTAAGACCTTGTAGGTGCTTGATAAATATCAAGAAAAGCAGCAAATGTCTTACAGTTTATAAAAATATGCGTCCTGTGTCATTACATTTGATGTTCATAACTGACACATAGGGAAAATTTACATACTGTCATGGTCAAATCCGTGGAAAAGATTTATATAGTGGAGCACATACTTTGGAGTCAGACCAGTATGTGATATCCTTACCCACCCCCCTGGAATTTTAGATGAGTGACTTCACTTGTGAAGATCCAAGTATCCTGGAATACACTGAATATGAAAATGAATTGAGGTAATGCATGCAGAGGATTCGCTATGTCTTCTAGCGTAAAGTAACTATATAGATATCTTTTTTCATTATTATATTGATAAATTATAAACATGACTTCATATCTAATAATCTAAACCTTTGAAACTTTGGACTATTTTCCAAACTGCCATTTTCTCATACACAGTTGTTAAATGACATTTCCCCTTCACTTCAAGATTGTCATGTAAGGCTGAGGCAGCCTCATTTTTGTGACAAGAGCACAAAAAATCCACTTAGTGGAATATAAATAAAATCTATTCAGTAAAACATAAACATAGGTATTCTAATCAATGGCTCCATAAGCTTCTTGCAAGTGTAATAAGGCCCCGGATGTAACTGGGGCCTTAACTGAGTAGAATCATTTGTGAAAAGAAGTAATATAGTCTTCCAAGTTTTAAAATAGTCCACAGGACATTCAGGGACTTCTGAGCCTCAATTAATAGCATAGTTCATAGGCTAGTCAGTGACATATATCCTGTAGGATATGCACTTTTAGCATAAAGATAAAAGACCCTTAGAGTCAAACTTTATGTGATACATGAGATAGACCATGTAGGCCTACAGGAATCTGCAGTCTTGTTCCTAGATCAGTGTCTACATCTTCTAAATTGGGTTCACCTTTCCCTCCCAGTCACTTCTCTCATACTGTTTTCTGGCAAAAAAAAAAAAAGTGTCTGTCCAGTTAGGGAGGGGCCTCACATCTGCGCATTGCCTGGTTCCACTTGTGCAGTCTTCTCACGCTCTTTCTACACCATGGTTTCATTCACCCACTGACATTAAATGTGTACTTCTAAATACCAGCTTAAATATTACTAATTTTTCCATGTGCTTTCCATTACTCAGCATCACAATTGGGTATGTAACCAATGTTGTTTTATAGTGTGTGTGTGTGTGTGTGTGTGTGTGTGTGTGTGTCTGTGTGTGTGTCTGTGTGTGCGTGTGTATGACTTAGGGAATGATATGAGACAAGTAATTGAATGAGGGAGTTCATCAGAGCAGGCTTCTCAGAGATGTTTCAAGGCAACCACGGAATCTGAAGTCAGGAAGGATGAACAAGATTGCAACAGGCAGGGAGAAGAATGGCAGAGGTTGTCTTACTTCACTTCTCCCCAGATCCAGTCAGGGCATCTGCATTCTCAGCTGTCCGTCAGCACATTTGCCATCACCAAACACAAGTTACTCGCACGGCCACTAATTCATTCATAATGTTCCCTCTACCCGCTGTTCTATGTAATGCGACTCTACTAACCTTCAAAATTTCATTCAAAAGTGTCTCAGTACCCCTTTGCTTCCCACATCAAATGTAATCACTATTCTCTCTAAATTCTTCAACTCTAGCACATAACATATTATTACTGGTTGCCAAAATGACTATCTTTCCTATGTAATTGTGGGTTCCTTAAGCTACTCATTTTGGGTTACTTGAACCCAGCACCAAGCACACACCCTGGCATTTAGTAGAAGCTTGGGGTAAATCACAGTGTAACTGTCTGACAAAATCCCTGCACACTAACTCATGAACAATGTTCTGGGTACTCTAGCTGGGTAGGTAATATAAATTATCTGTTAAAAGTTACCCCCAAATTCAATAGCTTAAACAACAAACTCTGAGTTCATTTCTAGGAATGAGGAATCCACCCCTGACTCTATGGGGTCCTCTGACTTGAGGCCTTGGCCAAGACTACAACCATCCCTAGCTTTTATGGTGAGGTCTACTTCTGAGGTTTCTCTCTTGTCTGTGGGCAGGGGCAGCCTTGAACAGAGGGCTTGATGCATAGTCAGGAACAGTTGAAAACACTGCCAGAGAGATGGGTGGGAACCTAATTAAAACAGGATTTACGCCTGAATGCCATGCTAAGGAATCTGGACTTTACACACATTACTATGGAACTTTCAACACCAGGATCACGTGACAAAGCTCATACACTAGAAGATGATTCTGAATGTTTGAAGTAAATCCATTGAGTTGGATTAGGTAATACTTATAGCAGGAAAATGAGTTAGAATTATGAGTTAAATAACATTTTTCTTTATATAAAGTGAATTTCTTTAGGTAATTTGTAGTGAGGGAAGACTACCTCCTATAACCAAACCATCTCTACATTTAATGTTATAATTTCTTAATTTTAATTAATGTACTTTGCACATATAAAAATTTAACCTTATGGATACTGGGTGAAGCAGACAGAGAAAATGTACTATCTTGCACATCTTTTGTATATCTATGTTTCTTTCACAATAAAATATCTCAAAATGAAGAAAAACAGGAGAAAAATAACATAACACTCAGACACATAGCTGACAGGTCCAGAAGGAACCTGGATGGGACTGCTGTTATAAATCACCGGCCCTGTTGCAGGGAGGAAAACAGTGAAAGTGAACGACCACTGTGGGTGGTCGTTGATGAAAAAGCTTCCAGACTCCAAAGAGCTGCCGTATCTTCCCGAAGAAGCAGAGCTCACCAAATTCTCATAAGGCTTTTATGCTGATAAAAACAAGTCAAGCAATTCTCCTTGAGGAAAAATCTTAAATTCTGTATTAATCGGGTAGTGTGCTTATGATTTTTGTCTAGGAATCCATTGTTCATGTTGAAAAGGAAAGTGAAATTGATTACATGGTAAGTGGGAACACAGCAGGAGAGCTTAAATTTTTCTCCTAAAATGTAGGAGCAGGCAGAAAGAAAATTTTTGTATTGCTTTCAGTACACAGGAAAGCTCTTTAACAGGCCCTTGTTTTATCTTCATACAGTATGGTTTGGCCCCCATGTCCAAAAATACCACCATCTTTTTACCTATCTCCTAATTGAATGAAGATTTTTAACTGCGTTTTCTGAAAAGTAATTCCAACTAGCTTCTACAATAGTGGGGTTAATCTGCTATCTGGTACACAGGGTTTGTTCAGTAAATGTTTTTTAATTTACATTTTTTATAGCTGCTGAATACTTTACTAGGGTAGTTAGATCCTGAAAGAATATGATACAGGAAGGAGAATTACTTTAGATTAAAACAATATCCTCTAGCTATCTACTTTGAATTTCAGGTATGTCAGCAAAGCTTCAAAGAGCTGTGCTGCAATCCTTGCCTGCCAGGCCAAACAGCCTTGGGTGTGGTGCCTGTCTCTAGCCTATTTCCCCTGCTACAAAGACTAACACAATGGATAAAAGACAGGTAAATACATTCTCAATCAATACTCAGAGACTTTAAGAGATAATGGCGTCAAACTTATACTAAATCTTACACTAAAACTTATACTAAAGCAAACTTATACTAAAGTTCATCGAATGGTTTAAGAATCTATGATCTCTATTACACAGAGCAGAGACATCAATTACCATCAACTTCAACTGACTGTTTGGTGTTTGGCATTGAGAAAGCCAGTGAGAATTTAAAATGTACACACTCTCTCAAAATGACTGCTGTGAATTATGTCGCATCCCCATTCATATATTCGATCTCTTCTGCCAATATGACGGAGGCTTTGAGAGGTGATTAGGTTTTAGAACAAGTCATACAGGTGGATGCTCATGGAAGGATTAGTGTCTTCATATGCAGAGACAAAAGAGAACTCTTTTTTCTTCTACTTGCCCCACCTTATTCCCCAGGGAAAGATACAATAAAATGATGGTCTCTGATCCAGAGAGAAAGCCCCCACCCACCACGAAACCAAATTAGCATGGACCTTGAGCTTAGACTTCCCAGCCTCCCTCTCTTTTATTCTGGCCACTCAATGTATAGTATTTTGTTACAGCAGCAGAGCTGACTAATACAATCACAACATAAGGTATTTAATAAATTTGTAAGTTATGAGGTTTAACAGGCTTTAATCAAAAAAGAGTAGACACAGTAAAAGTGAGATAACTAAGGCATCAGCTTTGGAGGACTTAGCTTGGATCTGATTCTTCTAGGACTTTGTTAATCCCTCTCAGCTGGACCACTGAGATCTTCCATTGGCAGGCTCAGGCCTCCAAGTCCTATGTCTGCCCTGACTGTGCAGAAGCCTTTTCAGCCAGGAGGGCTCAAGTGAGCTCTGCTGATTTGCACTTAGTATCTGGCAGAGAGGAACCTCTTCTGGTTTATTTACTGAGTTGCTGTGTGGTCATACTCCCTTTCCCAGCTAAGCAGTGCTCACTTTAGCATTACTTTAATTAACCTTCTAAGTCTGGGTTTTCTCAACTAGACAGGAGCATGCATGATCCCACCAGAGAAGGTGAAGAATTCAATGGGTGAAGTTGTTAGGGGAATGCAAAGCTTTCTGGAACTGTGAAGAGGAATACAACTATGTAGCTAGAAAGAAGTATGGTATTGTTTTGAAATAATCTAAGCCAAATCCTCATCCTTTCACCAGTGACACTGTAAGAGCAGAAAAGATCATGGAAATAAAACTAAGGAGATAAATTGTGTAGAACTTGGGTGAGACCGTGCTCTGGTTTATAGTAGTCAGCCGAGGAATGCTCACAAAGAAATAGATTTTGATTTCATTTCTCACAATAGTCCCCCAGCAAAGCTGCTAGCAAGACCTGCCTGTTGCCAAACTAGAAATTCACCAGCCAAGTAAGTCCACCCAAATAACTGACAATCACCTGTGTGCAGCGAAGAACCACAGCACATGCTGCTGGGTATCTTTAAAGGAAAGAGAGAAGTCTAGTATTTCATTTTATTTTCCAGTGTTTGAATGATTAATCAACTAGTCAAAAAAAGAGGAGGTGAAGGAAATGACAAACACCTTTGACTTCTCCATGTTCTTATGCAGTAGTTATAAACGTTAGCATGTATAAGAACCATGTGGATGTGGAGTTTCTGGAGGGATGGTGTGTAGGATCAGCCCTCATGGGAATTTACATTTCTAGCATGTTTCCAGGGGAGGTGGATGATTCTGGTCCAAAGATCACATTTGAAGAAATGCTATCCAAGGAAAGAACCATCAATTAATGTTTTTAAAGAAAAATCTGCTCTAAAACTTAGATCAAACCACCACACATCACTCAAGAGAGAGTTTTATAAACCTCTATCTTCTCTCTGCACCTTTAGCAGTGCTTGCCATAAAACATGAAAATAGTACTTATTAAAATATTATGTTACTCAATCCACAAAGATAAGTCAGGGGAGTTAGAAATAGGAAACATTCCTTCCACCTGAGTGATACACTAGGCATGCAATAAGATAAAATAGTCAACATCAAAAAAGAACAGTAAGAAGAAAAACAAAATAGGAAAACTCATTCTACTCAATAGCCTTGCCTCATATCACCCTGGCTTGAATTAGAACAGAATGAGTTCCACATTCAATGTAGACCGTTAAGATAGTCATATATTAAATATTTCTTATAAATAAGCAAATGTCATATATCTATATGGAGTAACCTAATAAGAGCTTCATAATCCCATCAATGTAAAACGGTTGTACTCATTCAAAATAGAAAAAGTCTGAAAAATTCTGAAAGGCCTTTGTAATCAACCTACATAGATACTTCTTTAGAGCCTTGTCAGTTATGAAGTGAAACATTTGTCCTGACTTTTGAGATGTCTTCATAAATATTAGGGCATAATACTGTTGAAAAAATTTTTAAAATATTAGTTGGAAATGACTGATTTTTCTTTGGCAATATAAACAAGTGATCCCACCGGGACACTTACAAACAAGTCCTAATCTACCAGTGCAATTTTCCTTTGGAACTGCGCCTTAAAAATAACACTACGTGATAGTAACTGCACCTGCATTAAGGGCTAGTTTATCTTTAGACACTTTCTCAAATGTTAAATAAATCCAGCAATCTTGTTTTCTCAAAGAGACTGTGTGTTACAAGTACAACTTACCTTTACTAAGCAATAAATTTCAATCTAGTGACCCCAAAAGCCAGCCACTGGCTGTGAGGGTGGAAGAGAATGGAGAGGTCCTGGCATCTAATGAGTAGCGGCTACAGATACTCCTGACCAACGACTTAAACTACACAGGTCAGACCACCGTGAGGAAGAATTACCCTGGCCAAACTGTCAGCAGTACTGCTGTTGAGAAACTCTGGCCGACAGCAATTGAGTATGGGTGAAAACTAGAAAACTAGGCTCCTGGAACAGGGACACCCGGGAAGATTTGAATCTTTTATTTGCCCCCTTACTAACAAATCCACGGTTTCATTGAATTCCAAACATGCTACCAGTAGCTAATGCTTCCAAAAATATTTTATCGAAGTACCCTTCACAGCAAGGGAAGGGACATTACTAAACTCTCCAGAGGGTAATACTGTTTTCCACACCACCCCACCAGAGACCTCCCGGGCCCAAAAGACAACACACAGACACATGGGTTGGTCAGTCAGTCTTCTCCAGTATTGGCTAATTGTAGTTTCTAAAGCTCATTTTCCGTAATTCTCCTTAGTGCACATCTCACTTCATCAGACTAAGTTATCCAAGGTCCTCTTCCCATCTCTTCCTCTTCTCAGACTTTCTGGTTTGGCCTCACTTCTGGTCTCCCTTTCCATTCTTTAAGACTGCAACTAGGCATCTAACCTTTTCACAGCTTCAAATGTATCTCTTCATGCCACACAGAACCCCTGATTTTCAAATCTATACTATTCTTCCATTTCATAGTCTTTGATTTATGTTATAACAGAAGGGATTCCTTCATTTACCTGGGTGATTCACTCTATACTCCACCTGAACACTAAAATTTCCTGGCTCTAACTCTGAAATTTATGTCTACTCTGCTTTTCTTCAACTTCCCCCTAAACCTAGCTACTTCCTAAAGTGCTTAGACATCTTACCTTTTCTAGCTCTCACCCATAGAAAGATGTCTCAAATCTACATTTTAAGTCACAATACTACATCCATTGCTTCATGTTTATTTTGGTGAAGCACATAACACTGAATTGGATCATCCACATGCAAATTTTCTCCTAATACTGTTGCTGCAATTCTAACACACATTGTTAGTGTGAGTATAAATTTGCACAATTCTCTTGAAAAAAAATGTTGGAAGCTAAAAAAGGGAACATAAACCTACTGTGTGGCTGGGCCTATTTCTAGGCCTATAATCAATGTGTGTAAGTGGGCATCAAATGATAAACACAAAGATCTTCACAGCAGCATCAAGCATTACAGCAAGAAATTGGAAATAATCTGAAAATCTATAAGTAGAAAGTATAAATAAATCTGAGCTCTTTTTTTCTGGAAGAATACCAGGTGGTTTTAAAAAGGAATAAATCACTGCATGTAGCAACTTGGGTAAACCTTGTGGACAAGATATTGAGCCAAACCAACACAACTATCGGCAGTATGATTTCTGTTAAATAAAGACCTAACATAGACGAATCAGGTTTCTGGTTGTCGCTGTTAATCCTGATACGACAGCTTCACTGGTTTAAGGAATGCCTAGTAGATTAGTAATTTCTGCTCCCGGCCTTGTCTAGGTGGGTCATGGAGGCATGGTGCCGGGCTCTAAATATAGCCCCTTGCCCACTTCTTTTGGGTTCTATTCTTTGGTCTTAGATCATTCAAACATCCAAAGGTATTCCTATGCTGTCTTGTAAACAACAGAATCAGACTTTCCAAGAAAATTTGTTGTCTTCTAAATCATAACTCAAAATGTGGAATTTGTTTTTTATCTCTAACATAATGAACTTCAGCCACAAAATTTCCACATAATTGCTAGCCTTGTTAAATAACGTCAGAAGAGAAAATTTGCAACTATTGCTATTCAAGAGGAATTCAGGAGAAAAGACAGGAAGAAACCAATAAATATTAAAGCACTTCTGTCAGTTTAATACACATTGCTTGTATTCATTCACAGTCCTCATGAGGAAATTTTAAAATATGTTGTATAAGATTTAAGATATTTTATATTTCTGAAAATGTTCTCTTGACCCCTTTTTCCTTTCAGTGAACTGAATTTTATTGTGGCTTTCTTTCCAATTTCTTAATAGAAACCCACTCAATGTTACAAAGTACAAAACTAAGTTGGCTTTTACCCTTTTCATAGGTATGAAATAAATGTGATAATTGCACTAAAATGTATTTGCTTTTCCAATTAAGTATTATTGTGAAAATCTTTTTCCAATTAAGTGGTTTTCTCCCATATACAAAGAAGATGGCAACAAGGGTCAGTTCTAGAGAAAGCTCATCAAATAACAGTTCAATCTCTTCTTGAACATGGAACTGTCAAGGTCTTATGTAAAGAAACTTCATGTAATTGTTTAAGATTTTTAAAAACAGAATGCTTTAATAATGAAATGTGTATAAAGTTGTATATGCTATTTCAAATAAATTTGATTCATTTGTCATCTGGACCAGATTTCTCATATTATTCTTGCTTCTTGATCCTTTCCTTCAAAAGCCATCATTTTTATGTGATTAACTTATCACCTCCAGATAAGTTAACTCAATAATTTCAATCACCACATCATTATATGAAATTTTTAAAAATCATGGTGAATAAGTAGCTGAGGAATGAAGTCAGCAAAAATAGAAATTTTTTTTGTAGTTTCTAGTGTTTTGTTCAGTTCAGTGCAGTTCAGCTTAGTTTAGTTTAGTTTTGCAGCACTAAGGAAGAACCCAGGGTCTTTGCAATGAGATAGATTTCCAGTCCTTTTAAAAAATATTTTTATTTTGAGAGAGTCATGTACATCACGAAGTTGTCCAGGCCAAACTTAATTACTGCCCTCCTGCCTCAGCCTCTAAGAGTTCTGGGATTGCAAACATGTACCACCAAGCCTAGCTTGAAACACATTTTGAATTTAGTACATTTCAACTTTACTCAGTTACTTCACAGACAACTTACGCACTGAATAGCCACGACAAAACCACTTTTGAAGCAGTTTTATTTTTGTTCTTAAGTGAAAGTTCATTTCATGGCAACAAGTCAGAACTCCTTTGGACACCCTCCCACTTAAAAATTTAGTCAAAAGCCTCCTTCCTGCCAACTAAGGCCTCATTTAAAGTTTCTGCCACTTCAAAATACCACCATGGACTGGCAAACAAGTCTTTAACATGTGAGCCTGTGGAGGGCATTTCAGATCCGCAACATACCGGTGACCCACCCCTAGAACCAGAAGGGATTGATTTGGGGAAAGGCTCGTGGCAGTGGAGTACTCTCAAGGACCCCTCGTTATTTAGTAAGTGGCCAGGCTGAGAGCCAGTGCTCTAAAGCTAAAATACAGCAAAACTGAAACAAGGCATCTGGAGCTTTTAACTTCTCTAACACTGTTAATTTTTACACAGGAAACAAGCTTATAAGGTTTAGCCATGGAAATCACTGCAGCAAAAATAAAATGATACCACTGGTTTCAGACGTTTTTGCCAACTGACACACAAAACAGAGAAGAAAACATTCACTTGTGCTACTGCCCTGCAATAACAAGACTCGGAAAACAGAGGACACTAACAGAAAATGTGTGCTCCTCAGAAACTCAACCGGCTGTTTGAATTATGGGGTCTTGTGTTATTTGTCCTACTTCAACATCCTCCGTTTATGAAAGTTTTGAGTGACTTCCCATCCCCCACTGCCACTAATACTCAAGAAGGAAAAAGAGCCCACAGGATAGAACCACAGTGATGCACTGTGCAGCATTCAACAACGATTCTCCCAGTCTGAGATGAAGTTCACGGGGGAGGCTCTGATTCCTAACATTTGCTGATTTCTATAGAAAGTAGACTCCTATCCCGACTGATCTCAAGCTGTCAGTGGTTTAGCAACTGGCTTGCAAAACTTTGGAAAATCCAACACTTTCCTGAGCCAGTGTAAACCAACTCCGTCTTTCCACTGTGAAATTATTAGCATGTTTGTCCATCAGAGTCCTGAACTCAAAAACAAATATACTACACGCTACTATCTAAGTAAGTCAGAGAGGGGATCAGATCTCTACTTTTGAGAGATAGGGACTGAAAAGAGTCAGAGATAATTTTATTTTTGCTGCAGTGATTTCAATGACTTTTGGCTGGGGAAAAAAACCTATGGTTACGTTGAAGGTCTTTGGTAGGGACTGAATGTCCAGGGTAAGTAACTAGAGATTTAGAACATTCAGGACCCAGAGTAACTGTTAATGTGCTGGTACTAAAAATAAAAACAGAAGGCATTGGAAACACGCAGGTAATTTATATTTTATCAGCCCTGGCTTACATTTCCAGAGAGAATACTATAGTGCACTCAGAGTCACATGAAATCCCAAATCCATCACTTTTTGTCTATGTGACCATGGGACATTTCCCTCGGTATACATCTTTCCCTGTAAAATGCAGATAGTAACAAACCCATCTTATAAGGTTATTGCAAGATTTAAATGAAACTATGTGTACAAAACATTCTGCATAATACAAGCATTAAAAATTCTTTTAGCAGGGGACAAGAAAATAGGGACAAATGATAGTGTTGGGCAAAGCACAAAATATTATCTACATTTAAGAAAATCTTGAGGAAATGGAGTGTTGTAGTAAGCTATGATCCAGAATCTGAACCCATGACAGACTGATTCTGAAGCTCCTAATCTTTTCATACAGCTTTCCTCTCCTAATAGGAAAGGGCACAGAGTGTCAGTGGAACCTTAAGGGTTCTTATTTATGTCAGGGGTGGTGTGGATGAAGACCTCCTAGAGCTAAGATTTATTTTGTTTTCATTTTTAATAAAGAAGTGTCAAAATTGGGGCAGTTATACAAGCAACAAACTGCCACTTCTAAACTCTGGTTAGATGAATTGTGCTGCGCACATTCATGCCTTTACTTACTACCAGCTCTCCTATGTAGATATTACATTTCTCCATCAGAACAAAAGCGAGAGTCAAAACAATGTAGCTTCGAGGACTATCGACTTCTCCTTCTGCTCAGATGGGGCCCCCTTGGTGCATGTTTCTTATTCACGCTCCAAGGGCTGTGCGCCGGGGCGTGACACGTGGCGGCAGACCTCAGCTAGCCACGTGTTCTCCGTCACTCGTTTCCTGGCCATCCTTCTTTCTGTTACTACTTCCCTGAAAGCATAGTGTGTACACTGTCCTGAAAGGTGTGAAACACAAAGCCAGATATACCAATATGTGTGTGGCAAGAAGAAGGCATTGTGTGGCTGGATAAATTTGGGAAGTGCTGGGCTAAGCACGATTTACTGTCGGAGCGTTTAGTATCCTAATACAACAGCAAGAGAAGAATGGAGATTTTAAAACCCTGATATATATTAGCTATCAAGAGAGAAATATGATGTGCAACATCTGGAAATAGATTTAGAAACATATAGTATCCTTTGCCTACTCATGCTACTATAATAATGTTTGCTTTTCCTTGAAGGTAATAGTTTCTATATTTACCCTTCTCTTCATCAACTGGTCTCATAAATAAGATTTGATAGCAAAATGAGCCCAATAGTGATATGGTAGTTATTACTCAAAATTATTGAGTTATTACTCAAAATTATAACTGTATGAATTTGTTATAAAACGTTGAATAGGTCCCTCTTTGGAGCAAAACTTGGAATTCATTTTTCACTTCGACAGAAAACTATTTTGCAGCCAGAAGCAGAATTTTCAAAGAATTTCTGAAATAGGAAGTTAGTTGTTTAATTGGGTAAAAAACTCTTAGGACATTTGTTCTAATTAATAGCATTTTTTCTTTGCATTACAGTATAAGCCAAAATATTGGAAATGCTATAAATTGATTACAAAGAATGAAGAAATGATGACTAGTGATGAAAGCAAACTGGAGAATGCCAACCACCTTATCAATCTGTTTGGAAATATAATCTCATTCTGAACTTTGTACACCTTTTATATTGGGTAATTTCCCATCCATATCCCCCTCTTTGTAATTATTTGCACAGATGGGCTGGGATGCTTTTGAGTTCACTTTATTACATTTTAAATGACTTTTTATACTTCCATGCCTATACTATAGATAATCTGGGTGGTGTGATAACTGGTTCAACTTCATAAATTGTTTCACTGTACCACAAGTTACCTGTACAGAATTGGAATAGAAGGTGCATATTTTCAACCTTCAGTTGTGAGGCCCCTGAAATTTCCTTCTGCTGGAAGTTTCATTTCTTTTTGTTTAGAAATGTAAGGAGCACCAACAATATGAAGTCAACCTGCCCTCTTCTGTATAGTCTTATCAAATGGCACCTTAGCTAACTGCATTGCTGAATAGCAATTAAAACTACTTAACTGTATTATTATGCTAACTTGCATTCCTTGTGAATAAGACAATCTGATAAAAATAGAGGAGGGAAAACTAATAGACTGAAGATGTTGTTATTCATCACTGTTGAAATAAAATGATCCTGAATACTGAACTACTTTTTCTGTGAAAATTACTAACAGTGATGCCTGATGATGCATTGTCAATCAACTCCTTAACAAATATGAACATAGCAAGGCTGTTTGTTTGTTCAATTCTATTGAGCTTCTACTGTGTTCTCAGATTTGGGGTTTTGAAAAAAGATATACATGACAGTACCTCCCCTGAGGGACCATCATGAGTGCCACATAGAATCTAGCCAATGGGAATCCACCTCTGACAAGTTTTATTTTTTTTTCCTGGATAGATACCCAGCCGTCCAATTAATGCAATTCAAGAAATACTGAAGTCCTAATCTTTTTGAATAAGTATTTCTTTTCAGAAAGATATACCGTGTGTTGCTATTCTTTGGAAAGAAGCCCTTGAAATGTTCTCTATAATCTTATAAAAATATTACCATTATTACTTATTTATGGACTTTCTAATGGTAATGTTTGCTTAGAGTGTTACGAATTCAAGAAAGGAGATGTAACACATACTTACTAAATAACAGGGATCATTACAATACAATCAACATGTGGTACACTGACTCTGCTAGCTGCGCTCAGGGAAGGCATGAACTATAACAGAAATTGGATTATAGTGATTAAGTGGTTAGATTATATAGCAAACTGCTACTAATACAATGCATTTTAAAAGCTTGTTAATGCCGACAAAAAGATGGTGACTGAGAATCAAGACGAGCAAAGCAGGCTTACTTTACTAGACAAGGGAGCCTAGGAATCAAAATAATCATGAAATTCTGATGCAAAAAACTCAAAATTTATTAAACCACAATTGTACTTAAAGAATGTGTGATTTAAAAACCTATATCTATGTAAAAAGATTAAGAAGAAATTGTAAATTTAATATAAATCTATAGGTATGCATATGCCTTTTAATGGAAAATTAAAATTAAGGATTTTCTTTCCTTTTTTTTTTTTTTGGTCTTTTTGAGACCTGGTCTTCTGTGCAGTTTAGGCTGGCCTCAAACTCACTATGCAATCCAGGCTGTAATCACAATCTTCCTGCCACTCAAAGGGATATTTTTATTTTTCATTAGACACTGAAAAGCATTCCATTTCCACTTAATTAGCATGCAATCCTCAGTAAATAAACATTGGAACAAGACATTGCAAAGGATAAGCTGAAACTGAGATGTGCTAAGTACAAAATGATTATACCTAATGTTTTCAGAGATGCTCTTTAACAAGAAATGCCCACTAAACACCATCTAGTTTACATCTCCAGTTGCCTCGCTATCTTGCTTTTGCTTAGCAGCAATATAACATTAATAACTTTCTCTACCTTGGAAAAAATATTGCCTTAATATTTGTGTTCCTTCGTTATGATCTGCATTTTGGTTGTTAAAATGATTTGGCAGATGCTTTGCTTCACTACAGATGGAAGGAGGCAGACATTAGTCTCCAATGTAAGTGCGAGCCAGAATAATAACTATGTTAGTAAGCATGCAAGAGCCATTGAACTGGTGTGGACCAAACAAAATTGTGACTGAGTTACTGGCTACGTAGCACAAAATGTCAAGCTCTTCAGCAAGGTTCAGCAAGAAATGCAAGTAATTTGAAGTGAAAAAGAAATATGGTGTGCTGAAAAGTCTTTGCAAAGACAAGCTTCTCTATGTAAATGGCATGTTAACAGATGAGGCATATAAGGGAGGCTAGCGAGGACCATAGTTACTCATGTGTATTTCTGTGCTGACCCAGCATCTACCAATGTGGGGCAATTGTAATTTAAACTTTCACAGGCCATCACTCTGCTGGACGTCATACAGACCCATGGAAAACACATTTCTATTTGTCTACCCCTTTCTTCCCTTCACACTTCTGCCACAAAATTCTATAAGACAAACTCTGATAATCTAAAAGAAATTAATCACAACTAAACTCATTGCTGACTACAAGAAGCTTGTTGTGTAATTTGCTTTTATATAATCTAAATTCCTCAGTGCTAAAGTAAAATCGACTTAACTTGCTTGTCTTCTCTGGAAGGAGTCTGCAATACATTACAAAGCCAAAATCACTTTTTATGGACATTTTTGATAAGTCACAAGGCAGCCAGCCTCACCCCCCTCGTGGAAAAACTTTAACTCTCAATATTTCTCTCCTTCCCTTACCTGTTCCACTTCAGTTCCCCTCAGCCACAAAAGCTATCCCTGCCCTCATTCGCTCTGGCAGTTCACCTGCTCGGGTCATTCTGACGTGGGCAACTCCTGCCATTCAGGCTTCTGGCCTGGATGCCCTCCCAGCCGCTCAGGGCTCGGCCTGTTCTGACCCAGGGACATCTCCTTACCCCACCCGACCCCCGCCAGAAAAAAGCTTAAAGGCCCACGCTTTCCTCGGCTCGGGGCTACCTTGGTCTGCTAGGTAGCCTGCTACTCTGTCCATCCGCCAATAAAGACTTCTCTCGTGTCAGAAGGTCTGGTCTGGTTCCGTGTGGGGTCTCAGTTTCTATCAATTTTAAATCAAGTTCTTGGAATATAACAATAACAGATGACTTTCTTCCAAAATACTATGTTTTCTGTTCACTGTATATATACACACACACAAGCACACACTTTGAAAGAATGGGAGTGGGGAGCTCACTATTCTGAAGTCCCACTACCGTTAACATTTCATAAATTCATTGAATGCTCTGTTTTTCAAAATCTACTGTTCTGCAAAGGCACCCTGCAAGGCAGCTGTCAGACGAAGTGAGGAACGAAGGCGTGACGGAAGGACAAGGAGGAGAGCAGTCATATGAAAACTAGAGGTAGTAGTTCCTCATTTGATCATCACAGAATGAAACTTAGCGAACTCTGTGCAATGCTATGTATAAGGAAAGACTGGAAACATTTATTAGGCAACTATTAACACAGAAACATTAAAATTAGAAACATGTCAAGCGAAAACTCATGTGTGTAGCTAAAGAGACGCTATAATCATGCCCACATCCAAATTTAAATTGTTTCATCATATTTTCTATTTATCTTACAAAAAGTAGCTTGTTTCATCTCACTTTCTGACGACCACTCAATTAGTAAGGTGTTCAAAACTGAACTGAATTAGAATTATGACCATTGTTGAGGCTGAGTGATCATGCACACAGATTTATTATGCTATTTTTTTCTATTTGGTTGTGTGCTTAAAAATTTCCATGATAAATTTCCACTAAAAATAAGTTTAAATTCCAAGTTGATACATTTTTAACATCTCATACATTAGTTTTTCATTCTTTCTCCCTGTCTTGGTTACTTTTCTCTCATTGCTGACACAAAATACCCAACACCCAAAATGAAGGAAGGAAAGGTTTATTTAGCTTACAGTTTGTGGAGGTTTCAGTCCATACTTGGCTGTTTCAGAGGCAGAGTGGCACATGGCAGAGGACAAACTTCATGGCAGCAGAGCACAGCAGAAACAACCAGCAAAAGGGAGGAATGGCCGTAGTAATAAAGCAGGCAGCCTCTTTCTCTCCCTTACATATACGAACTATTCCCCCTAGGGTATAGCTCTCACACCCATAATCCCAGCAAACTATCTGCCCTAGGGCAGGTATAGCTCTCACACCCATAGTCCCAGCATTGGATCATGGATCAGTCGTAACCTCTAAAAGCCACCAAATAACTGCATGAGGATTTGGGGGGACATACGGACACAAACCATAATACTCCCTTAATTGAGTTTGAATAGACAATAGAAAAGGGCAAATACTGAAATTAGTATTATTTGAAAATGAAATATAATGATTAAAAGAAAGCTAGGCAGTGAGATTTCAGAGAAAGAAAAGATAGAGCAGGAATGGGAGAAGAAAATATTGACTGGTTTCTCTTTTATGAGAAATTCAAAGTATAACTTAATGAAAGAGCAAAGAAAAAGAGAGACAACAGGAAATAAGGAGGTAGATCTTTTACCAAAGAGAAGGGAATCAAGAGATGGGGGAAGGGAGGGGGGAAGACAGGAAGGGCGCACGAGAAATGACGATGTCCACGTACTGACTCCCCACGATGAACGTAAGCATTGTGTAGTGCAAACTTGTATGAAAAACATTTTTAAGAAAGAACCTTTGAAAGCAAAGCGGCATTTGAGAGGAAATTTGCAAACTAGTTGAAGGCAGTTTGGAGGGTATGTGATGCCACAGGGAAGACAATGAACAAAGCCAAAGAAGTGAAAAGATTCTGAATGATTTCAAGAGAAGGAGATTGCCCTGTGGGGGTGGAACATATGACACAAAAAGCAAAGTATTAAAACATCGGGCTCACATTGCGAAGGTCAAGAGTGGTAAACAGGAAGAATAAGGCAGTAATATATGTAAAAATCTCATTTGAAGAATGGAATAGCTAGCATAAATTATCGGGAAAGAGCTCAATAAATGATCACCCTGTGAACAACGTAATCACCACCACACTAAAGAATAAAACATTAGCACCCACTGCAGAAGCCTCTTTCATACTTGCTCTCAGTCTCTACCCATCCTACTTCTCAAACACCATTGATTACCTCTGCTTGTTTTGGAAATTTTTATGAAAGGACTTATACTGTGTGTATTCTTTTATGAATGTCTCCTTTCCCGAGCTGTGTTTGTGGCATTCATCTGTGTTACTTCCTATCACTATAATTATGCCATTTTCAATGATGTTAACATTTCATTGTAAGAAAAATGTGCAATTTATTTACTCGACAATTGATGAACATATGAGCTTTTCACATTTCGATCAAATGTTCTTACTAGTATTATTTACCCACATGAAAATTTTTATATAAATTTTGAGGCACATTTGCACGTTTGTGCTGGGTATATATTGAATAGCAAAACATCTGTGTCACAGGGTATGAATATGTTCAATGTTATCAAATAATGTCAAATAGTTTTTCAAAGTGTTTGTAGAGATGTATACTCTGATTAGCAGTATAAGAGAGCTCTCGTGCTTCTACATCTTTAGCGGTATTTGATATACTCTTTATCTTTAATTTTTGTCATGCTAAAGTTTCAGAAATGTATCTTTGTGGTTTTATTATAAATGATATTGGGCATGTTTCAGTATTGTTATTTGTCATTGGATATTCAATTTTGTGAAAGGTTTGTTTCAGACATATTTTTATCTCTTGGATTGTCTTTTACTTACTGGGTGCTAGAATTCTGATACGGTATGAGGCCAGCCCCTTATGGAGGGTAAGTATATTTCAGGTGCTGTCTCCTGGTAGTGCTCATCTCTCTGTCTCTTTAATAGTATTTTTTTGATTACAAAAATCTTCATTAACTAATTACAATCTTTTTTCACAGCAAGTCAGACTTTTTGTGTTCCATTGAAGAGATAAGTTCTTAGCCCAGTGTCACAAGAGCATTCCTTAAAATGACTTCTACAACCTAACATATTTTCTTTTTCACCTTTACCTCTACAATTTCCTTGAAATTGATTTTGTACATTCAAATTGTCCCACAAAAGGAAAAAGGATTAAATAAGGTTGAAATTTAGGAATAAAAGGAATGATGTGCTACTTATTCAAAAGCATACTGGTATCTGCAATTTACTTTAAATTGCATTAAAAAGAATAGATTAATGTAAGGGGAAGAGATAGGTAGGAAGAGATAAAGTAACAAATCAAATACAGTAGAATATTAGTGGAATGCAGACAGCAGACCAACATTCACTGTAAAATTATTTCCAATGTGCTACAAGTATCAAAATTTCCATCAAACATACTGTAAAATATATATTTTTTATCTTTTATTTTAAAGACAAAAGAATGGAGACATATAAACCAGAATAACACAAAAACAATACATGAAATACAAAATCATAGAGAAGATAGTGGGGAATTAGCACTGGATGCTGTATTACATAATATTATCTTTGCATTAGTTAACACAGAAACAATAAAGGAAATACCAAATTACAGAGAAGATAGTAGGGAATTAGCACTGGATGCTGTATTACATAATGTTATCTTCACATTTGTTACTCAGTTATACAGATGGCTTGTTCAATTAATCAATTTTCTCCACCCTCATCTCCATTGTTCTACCACCCAATCAGTCATCTCGCCTCTCATAATAACTGTACTTTTGGGTTTATTTACTTCCTCAGACTCTCACCTTGGAAGAGACATGGCTGCTTCAAATTGTGCTGTAACATATATGGGTGTATACAAATTGCTATGGCAGGAGGTGGAAAAGCACCAATGCTCAAACACAATAGATAGGAAGGGAACCAGATTACTATAGTCAGGCCCCCACTGACAAGCCCTCAAGGCCATCAGGGGTGCAGTAGATTTGGCGGGGTTACCCAGCGAACCACCAGGCTTCGCCTTGATACATCACATCCAGAGGTCTAGTCAAGTCCTCAGGGTCGCACAACAAACTGCTGGGCTCTGCACTGGCCAGACTCTGCCAGGGGCTGAGGCAAGTCCACGGAATTGCCCCCAGCAGGCCGCCTGGCTCCACCCCATGCTGCCAGGGTCCAGGTGAAGTCCACAGGGTCACCCCCAGTGGACCACCTGGCTCTGCCCCATCACCATGCTGCCAGAGGCCCCGTCCAGGTCTTCAGGATTCTTATGTAGCCTGGAGGGAGTCCCCTCCCACTTCAGGCTACTGAGCTCCCTGTCAAGGTCCCTGGGGTCACCTATAGGCCACCAGTGTCTCCCTGCAGGCCGCCTATGACTCTTTGCAGGCTATCCTCACCCAGCTAGCTAACCAGGTCTGCACCCTAGTTCCAGGTCTTCGCCTCCTTCCACCTCCTGATCTCCAGTGTTCCCATTCCCCGCCCCTTGCAGCTGGGCACTGGGCACACTTACAATGCTGGGCACAAGTGGCGTGAGGTCTCCCCTACTCATGCTCACTGTGGTAGTTCAGGGTGTGTACTAAGTTTAGTTATTAATTCTAGAAGAGAATTAGAGGATTTTCTTGGGTCTGCTGTGCAGAGTATGTTGTTGTCTCTTGGACTCCCAGACTGCTGCTTTTCATGTAATTTGTTGCTATGGGTTCATACGAGGTTCATATATGCAAGCAGAATGGAGACCCTCTTGGTGCTCATATTAGTAGTTTAGAGTGAGTCCTGAAGCCCATAGACTCAGCCCGTTGCTGTCAGGGACACATGTTGATTGCTCAGGTCACCAAGACTCAAGGTGTTCAGAGAGGGAATTCAGGGTGGGAGCTGAAGCCTGGTAGCTTAGCTCATGCTTCCTGTTTGGTGTTGGAGTGAGAAGGGTGTGGGGCCATGTGATCCACCTCCATCTGCAGCTCTCTTACTGTTGTGCTCTAGTTCCCATTTGTTCTTTGGTTGGATCCCTGGAGATTGCTGTGGCCCTGGGGTAGCTGCCTCTGCTCTCTGCTGCTCTCTGCTAGTAGTTGCTCACACAGTGGAGAGGTAGGAGACCATAGTCTTGGGGCAGGCATAGAGCTGGGTGTGGTGGGCTGTGTACTGGTTGCTTTGACTCCACCTTGCCTCCAGTCACTGATTAGAAAGGTTGCTGCAGAGTGGGGATTCTGTTTTAGTGGCTGTTGTAACTTCTCATCCTCACACTGTGTTTGACAACACCTCCCAACTGCCATTGACTCTTTTCCTGGCTGCGCTTTCTCCTCTCCAGTCCTGGAACAGCTCTTGGAACTCAGCTTTCCCCTGGCCGAGTCAGGAGTCTCCCATGAGCACGGGCCTCCAAAGCTGAAACTGTGAGTATCGGAATGAGGGAGTGGACAGAGGGTGTGTTTGGAGTGGTGACTTCCTCCTTCTCTGCTTCCTCTTCCTCCAACTGTGCCATGGTGGCCCTCCGAGCCTTTCCTCCAGAAGAGGTCTTGTTTGGTCTTTCTGAGGCTTCAATTCTCATTTCAGATCCTTCCTGTCTTCAGGGTGGCACATTTCTCTCCTTCCTGTCTTTCTCATGTTGCTATATTCCAGTGTCTGGGTGGCAATCCTCTGGGAGGATCGTTCTCTGCTGCTTACCTGGTCGTCATCTTCCCAGAAGTCCCATATATTGTAAAATATTAATGAATGTATTTCACTACATTACAATAATGGGAAATTTTATACGATCACTTCAACAGATTCAGATAAAGAATCTGACAGAACTCAACCCCTATTGGTAATACTGTATTAGCCAGCATTTCTGTTGCTAAACACAGTACCTAGCATCTACAACTTAAAAGAAGGGTTTAATGTGCTTCATATTTTAAAGAAATTCATTCTATAGTCAGCCAGCGTCAAGTCAGAAACATGAGAGAGAATGGCGGGGCACAGCTGCCAAGGTCATGGTAGCAGGGAAACGACACAGGGGACCATTGCCAGGAAGGGCCTGGGAGCAGGTATAATTCCCACATTTGAGGCAGGAGACTCTGAGGCGATGGCAGCATGGCTCAGGTAGTTGGCTGAGACTTGTCAATTACAGAGAGATTTGTTAGCCACTGAGACACAAGTGCAGACCAGCAGCTCCTGGGCCCTGAACCCGATGATCTTCTGGCATGAGATCAAGCAGGTTTTTGATGGAATGCTCTCTATGAAATGTCAGAAAGAAGATATGAAAGCCAGCAGCCAATGACTTTGCCACCACTGCCCTTTTTTTCTTAACGTGACCCATCTGGCATTCACAATCTATCTTCTCTTTTTCCTTCAGAGCACCTTTTTTTCTCCATCATTTCTTGTTTCTTCTTTTTGGGCTTAAAGTAAATGGTAAACATTCACATTGTCCAATTGTGAACGGACCAATTCCCTGTACAGGAGAGTAAGAGATTGGAAAATTCTGCTCATCACTATAAACCTTGAAACAAATTTATGCCTCTTCACTCATCCAGACACAACTGCAACCATGCATCACCAATCCACTGGACAAGTAACCAAGTAACTAAGTTGTGTGGCCAAGCTTATAAAATCCCTGAAAACTAGAGCTAGAAGGGAACTTTCTCAACCTAATAGAAAGCACTTGTTTTGGGTAAACTATGCTGATGTTCTTATACCTCATTCATGTGATGTGACCTTATTTTCAAATAAGGTATTTGTGTATGTCATTAAGTTAAAGTTAGATCACAGGAGGTTAAAATAGGCCCTAAAGCCAATAATGAATGCCCTTGTAAGATGATCACATGAGACTCAGAGAGAACATGATCCTGTGAAGACACAGGGCAGAAATCAGAGTGGTGCACTGCATGTCAAGGAAGTCCAAGGAGTGGCAACAATCACAGAAACTGTGAAGAGGTGAGGAAAGATCCTCCCCTAGGACATTCAGACAGAATGGTAGTGCTGACATTTACAAACTTCTAAACTCCACACTTGGAGAGGATAAATTCTTGTTGGTATAAGCCACCTAGTTTGTGAAAATTTGTTCCAGGTAGCCCTAGAAAACTAATACCACTCTATTGAAAAAATTAGAGATACATCACACACTTTTCCTTTAAAATGGGGAAATAGGCAAAGATGTGTACAGTAATCACTTCTGATTATTAAAGTCCCATGTAAGACAGTAAGACAAGAAAAGGTAACAAAAGCATATGAATTAACACATTTAGTAAAGCACTGTTTGATTACTGGTAATATAATTGTGTATATAGAAAAAATCCTAAGGAATCCCAAGAAGAACATGTAGATGTGAAAAAGCAGAATGGTAGGTGTTTGGTATGACTCTCTCATGGTGTCCTTTTGCACTAAATGTGGCGGTCATCTATTACTATCATTACAGAACTCTAATGGTTACATTATATGGCAAAAGTGGCTTTACATATACAACTCAAGGTCAGTTGATTCTAAGGTAAAGAGCTTATTCCAACAGAGCATGGCCTAACCAGACAAAATCTTCTGGACTCTTTCTCAGCAAAGATATTAAGTTTTAAAATTATTCAATGGGAGCGAAGTCTCTGCTGTGGACTTTGAGATAGAAGAGGCCACATGACAAGGAAAGAATATTTGTCTGGGGGAATTATTACATTCGTATAAATATCCTGATCATTTTCAATCCTTTGACCCCCCTCCCTTCCTTCCCCTTCTCCTTAATCCCCTTCCTCATGTCCAAGATTATTCTGCCTTCTAATGTTTTATAATATGTATGATATATATAATTTCTCCTAGAAAAGAAAACAGGAGATATTTAACTTTCTAAGTCTTGTTTATTTCACTTAACAGGAGGTAACATGATAAATACATGTATCTCTCCTGCTTTAAGTGTAGATGTCAGATTAATACATTTGAGCAGATTCTTAAGGAACTGCAAAGATAGCATAGTGAATGATTCTTCATAATAATAATGGCACTTATTAATAAAATTCAGTAAAAGTAATTCATTGTGTTAGATGTTTTACCTTGACTAATTAGTAGATTCATAATGATTTTAAGTGAAGAAGACTGATCAACTTGTGAATGCATGTATACTTTAAAAGAAGTAGTACATGATAATCCCCAAGAATATTACCCACTGGGCTGTGGGCTGACAGAACATGAAAGTTTTGCTTTTATTGGGACCTATAGTTTCACAACACCACAGTAAATGGCCATTGGCAAAGCAAGGAGCTCACAGAAAACAAAACGACAGAGGATAGCAGGAAAAAGACACACTTAAAGAAAAACGATTTTAAATCACATCTTCAAGTTTAACTTCCTCTGCAATGTCTTAAATTTCACTTGAGGAAAAATTGAACATTCTTTCATTACATTTAAGTCATGTACATGCAATCTCTGAAAAACATATCCTAAGCCTAAGCCTTGTATTAATTAGTAGTGCTTTAATACATAATAATACTGAGGTATTTTATTAAAAAATTCTACAAGATTCCAGTAACATATGAAAGTTCATTAAGAATATAGCTGAAATAGAATAAACACAACATACTGAAACTATTCAGTGCTTTACTGTACATATTCTATTTAATATACCCTAACATTTACAACTTTATGTACTCTGTTGAACAGGGTTTCAGTGTCCGTTCACCTGTGTCGGCACTGTATGGTATGACAAAGGGAATATGTTCAATGTCATACTTTCAAATTACACTCAAATTACTTGAAAGATGATAATTCTTCATTTTCTTTTTTTAGCCGGCTGCACTTTGCCTTAGCTATTAAAACGCATTGTTTGGCATCTCCTTCACCTTACATTGGGAAGCCTGGTTTAAGACTTCACTTTGTCTTTAGGCTTTCTTTCTGCATTTATTTTATTTCAGTGCTTATCCTTAACTCTGTTCATGGGTGGCTTCTGACCCTATGTCTACTTTATCAAATCAAATTTACTGTAAGTATTTAGGAAGAAATGGATGTATGTCAGGAGATTTCTAAGTACATGTACATAAACCTTCACATATTGTAATATATTTTATTCTATTATATTTTGCTTTCTTTTTATTTCTCAACCTCTATTTAAATTAGTTAATTTCATTGATTTTTTTGAAATCATGTGTGGTCATAAATTTTGTTGTCAAATAATGAAGTATTTATTATCAAAAATTGTGATGTAGAGTTAATCATTTTAGTACATTTTATTTAACTCTCATACATACTACCATATCTGTGGATGATCTTTCATAATAAGTAAAACTCTCTTAAAAGAATGCAAAAATAGTGTAATATCTAGATATTGGCTTGATATTGGCTGATATACTGCAGCAGTGAAGGTGGAGAGGAAAAGGAGTTGGAGGATCTGTGGAGAAGTGTGTGAGAAATGTACCAGTGGACTGACCTTTGCACACTCCTGGGAGGAATGAGGCCCCACCATATCCTTCTTCATTCCTAACCTTCTCCCCTAGTACAACTCCTTGCAATGGATGGCAGGGGAGGAATCTAAAAAGTCTGTCCTTTTTCTTTATTCTTCATGGAAATATTAAAAACAGAATAATGTATCATTTGTTTTCCACTACAAGTTTTTTTCTTATTTTGGATTTTCTTTTTATTCCTTAACTAATAATAATTATACATACACATAAAGAATAATGTGATGTTTTAATACATGTATCCATTGTGGAATAAGAAAGGCAAGTTAATTAATACACCTATCACTGCATATCCCTGCCACTCCTTTGTGATCCCCATACTTCATTATTAGAATTAGTGGTGTGTAGATCTGAAATTTTGCCATGCTGCATTCACAGTTAGCCACAGCATTATCCGAAAGGGCTGACCTGTGGAGAATGTAAATGTGTGGCAACACAGCATGTGACAGACCCTTCCCAGCAGGGGACTCTGGAATCAGAAGTAAATCAGGTAAAATGTCAGGGAGGAAACTAAGACATTTATGGTAGAGGGCCCAAAATTTTAAGTGAGGCTCACACCAAAAGCATCTGCTATCACTGGAAATAGGACTCCAGTTTCTACCTGAGCAAAATGAGGATCTTTGGCCAGAGATAGCAAGATAAGGTCATTATTTTCTGGAATGGGTCTAAAGTAAGGGCTCAAGTGGAGACAAGATGGAAGATGACGACTACTAGGTAAAATGCTTCGATAGCAGAAATGACCTCAGTTGGACTGGGGTTGTAGTTGTATAACTCTGTCAATATGCTGGGGTCTACTGAATCTTACATTTTAAGTTTGTGCATTGTGTGGTGTGCAAACATTAATAAAGTTTTTTTATTTAAAAAAACCCATAAAATAGAGGTGAAACTATAAGAAACATATCAGATTCCTAGTTTTATATTAGAAACAGTGGGAATTAGACAGGAATGTGATAATGTTTACTAGAATTTAAAGGTATGATTTGCCATCGATAAACCTAATGGAAATTATTGACTTTATATTTGTTTGCCTGACATTTGAAATTATGACTTTTTCCAGGTTATGTTAGATAGAACAAATTATGCTATGTCAGTGGCAAATGTAGACAAAATTCTTATTGCTAAAGGATATTCATTGTGAGAAAACCAATGTTTTATTTTGCTGTTTGTACAACTTCTATTTGAGATAGCCACAGTACATTCTCAAATTTTGGTAAAACCTTCCGCTGCAACACTGAATTTATAGTCATATATGTAGTTTGCTTTGTCACTAATAAATAGCTAATTTTTAAAATATTTGGAAACATTACATTATATTATAGTAATAATTATTTTAAAACATAGGCTAATAAGTTCTATAATCTATTATAAGACATTCATTTTATAAGTTTAGTTCCACATTCAAGTCAGAATATGGTCTTCTATTATGTCATTTTCCAAATGTTCAGAATTCTAGTTAGTTTAGAACTGAATATCAGAAGAGTAGAATTGCCATTAGCATTGAGATTTGTGAACTAAATTAGGGAATTTTCACCAGAGTAGTGTCTTATAAAATTTGGCAAATGTTAAACATAAGCTCTCTGCAAAATGTATTCAGTCTTTAGAAACAGCTTTTGAATATTCAAGCAGTTGTACTTGTCAGGTAAGAAGGACATGAAATCTGTTGGTTGAGCACATAATTTTTCAGTACTCCGCTAATTGCACACAAAATTTTACGCAAAAGATATCTAGAAACTTCTATTATCAATTTGACATGCTGAATTACATAAGCTGTTGTCATTGAGTTGTCCCAGTTTTATATATCTTGTCAACTTTAACTAAGAGTACACAAGAACAAAAATGGCACGACCCCAATGTTAAAGGAGATTACTTAAGAGCATACAGTATTTACATCTACAGTTTTCAGTATTCCTTATATTTCATAGAAGGCAGAGTACCATTAGTGGGTGGGAAACCACAATATTTCATGTACTAACTATTGAACAAATTGATGGTTTAATGACCAGTCCCAGTAAGTTAAACTTTTCTAAATTATAAACATTCCTATTGTAAAACCATAGCTTCCAGCTAAATGCTTTTTATTTTTTTCTCCAAAATAGTCAAAAGGTTCAAATACCAGCTCTGCCCCTCATGGGCTACTGGACTTTGGACCAATTTCATTAAATGCAAAAGAACAGTGTATGAAAGTTGGTTATTAGAGTCTGTATTCTTTGGCAAGAAATTCACTTTCTATCTACCCTATATTACAAGGCTAGAATTTTCTAATTGTAATTAGAAAGCAAGTAAACTCAAAAAGAGAAAAGTGTGTTTAGTCAGATCTAATGGATTTTTTTAAAAAGTTTAATCATTGACTGTTCCCTCAGTAAACCACCAGACATCAGCAGTACAGTTATGCAAGCTATTCATATATATATATATATATATATATATATATATATAATTTAAAATGCCTTAGTGCTTTCTTTAAAATGCCTTAGTGCTTTCTTTTTCTTCTCTCCCTCATCCCAGTTGTTCCTTCCTTTGAGCAATTTTTTCCCTTTCTTATCCTGTCTTATAAATTTTGGGTTTATTTACTCTTTCATGTTCTTACACTAGGGAGACAATACGGTGTTTACATATGTGGGTCCAATTTATTTCACTTATGAATATGGTCTGTAATTGCATCCATTTACCTATAAAAGCCTTGAGTTTATCCATTTTTATAACTAAGTAATACTCCATTGTATAAAAATACCACATCCCTTTTATCCATTCCTCAATTGATGGGCATTTGGGTTATTTCCAAGATTTAGCTATGACAAATTGCACTGCTACAAACATAGGTGCACATATATTGCTTTGGCATGACATTTTTAATTCTTCTAGAAAAATACCCAGAAGGAGAATAGCTGGGTTAATTGGGACTTCTAATCCTAGTTTTGTGACTTTTACTTGTCAAGAAAACTTGTGTTTTTGAATTTATCTTTTGGAAGAAACCAGAGGACTCTGAGCTTGGCTAGAATGTGTGTGATTAGACCAGAGGTCACAAATAACAGGGGAGACATCAATTACCTCTTCTTTACACATTAACATCTTGCAGATCTTTCTCTGTACAGTGAAACTTTCATATCAAAGAACTTTAAAATTTGATTAATATCATAAAGACTATGGGAAATCAAACAATTGAGTTTTTACCAGTTTTCATGAGAATAAGCATAGGACAGTAGATTTTTGCCCAAACAAGAATTTTCTTTCAAATAAACATTGAGTGCATACCATATACGTGGCCTCCAAACTCATCCAAAGCTTGAAAAAGATTCTACTATGTTATTTTACCTAATCCAATATTACATAAAATCTAAGGCTTTTGTCAAAAATAGTAATAATGTTCTTTCTTTCCACATCCCAATATCCAATCCAATCCTGAAAGGTAAGTGTTAAAAACAAAATTATAATACAGTTAGTAAAATATTATTGGCTTTTATTTATGATTCTAAAAATAGGCACCAGCTCAGTGTGTAAATTAAAGTGAGTGCACCACTGAGAAAGACAGGATTGGCTCTTGTGAGGTGGCACAAAACAGATTTTAAAAAATGCAAATTGGTCACTATTAAAATTACTACTGGCATTTTACTTTTTTGGTAAGATTTAAGGCACAAGGAATTTCCTTCTTGCTTTGACTCATGTGGACTGGGCTCTTTCTCATTGGTTGCTGGGTCTCTCATTTCTAAGACAAACTTGTCTGTTTTCAAATTCACCTGCTTCACTTGGAATCAGCAACCCCATGTTTTTGAATCAGTGTTGTCTGCTTGGGCCTAGCACTGGAGGCAAGTCCAAAGCAATGGTTTTCATAACAGGAAAAATTAATGTGTATTTTTATAATAGGGATATAATAATAACACCGCAGGAAGTAAAGAATTGGACATTTGAGGACTCTTTTTGTTGGATCCTGAGTCCATAATGTATTTTTTAAGTAAAGAGGGATTTTATAAAGACATTTGTGGTGACAGTTTTAAAAGCACCTTGTAGATACACTACGATATTCAAACCAGAGGTCTATCTTAATCCTTGGTAAACTGAAAGCGATTAATTCACTAGAATGGTTCAGAGTCTCTGGGTCAGATGTAAAAATAGACAAGAGGATTGTTAAAACCCAGTGGACCCTAAAATAGTATTTTCGGTTAAATAAATAGTCCATGTGTACTTTCAGGGGAGTATCATTTAAGGTTTTTGATAAGATACAATGTCAAAGTAGGTTTTGAATTTTTTTTTGTACTGTTAGAAGTGGACTGATTTTCTTAATGGAATAAATGGTAAAACAATCAAGAATAAAACAGCACATTCATTATTTGTCTATAATAGTTGTGGCTTGTGTGTTGATGTCTACCCAAAGCTTCCAGTCATAGGTGGAGCTTTCCAGAGGTGGCTATATCCAGAATGCGTGATGCTGAGATTCACGGTGCGGTGCTAGCATTAAGGGTGCCCCACTCTGGGTGTGCGTGCTATCTGCCCTTAGCATAGAAAGACCACTGCAGTGGTCACTTGGTGGTTTGCTTGCTTCTTCACTGCTTGCTGCCTCTGCCTACCTTGAACTGTTTCTCCTCTACGGTTCCCCTCTACCATGGTACTGTGCATTGGAGTCAGGCAACTACGGACTGAAACCTCTACAAACTGAGAATTGAAATAAACCTTTCCTCCTTTAACTTTAGGTGTCAGGTATGTTGGCTCTGCAAGGAGAAAAGTAACTAAGACAATAATGTTTCAGTGACTGTGTGTAACAGTTTGCCTACATTGTCATGTCATTCTTAGCGTTTGAGATATGATTAGCATTTGAGATATGATTGTTCTTCTTTAAATAAAAGTAAGTCGTCAAAAGCACATTGAACGTAAGTAGGGAGGACTGGGATTTGAGATTAGGGTTCTCTGATGCCAGTCAGTACTTTCTTCTTCTGTGCTATAAATATCCAGAGTCACAACCGTAAGACCCAGTGAGCCTACTGTCTAGAAATATAAAATTTTCTCATCTTATTACCTAATTTTCTTCATGTGAACTAGGTACTACCTCCTGCATTTTCTTGGCCTGAAAACTGATGACAAATAGTTCTTTCCTATATGATAGGCATGTTCAGTGAATTTCCTTAGCCTATTTTGAAGCTTTTTCTAAGTACTAATGGAAATCTTATTCTATAAATAAGATGGGTATTTTGAGATTTCTTTTTGCTTTCATGAAGATGATTTTAGCTGCTTACAATTGAAGTTCAAGTCCACTTGCAGTTCAATATGCTATTCTTAGATATATTTCCCACTGAGTTTAGAATTACATGGATAGAGAATTTCATCTGAAGATGAGTAGTGAATTGGGTACTGTGTACAATGCTGTGCAGGCTCAAAAGGCACTTATTATCAATCAGCATACTTTGTGAGTGCTAGTGCATTTCGGTGCTGTTCTTGTAGGCTTTCCTGATCTTATCTCTCATTTTTTACCTTAATGATGGTAGTGGTATATGAAAGCTATGTCCAGAAGTATCTTTAATAATTGTTACATCATTTTGTTAATCGAGAAATCCCAATACTTAATTACCTAATTTTAAGTTTTCAAAAATTCCAACAAGCAAATTAAAAAATTCATAAGGGGAAGTTTATTTCAAAAGATGGCTATTCTAAACCAGCGCATGGCACCCATATGCCACTTTCTACTACAATAATATACTAAGGACTACATCCCAATGGACCAGCAAAACAAAATTCATTTCTTGCTCACACTACACATTTGCTAGAATGGGTGAGCACTCTCCCACTTCTGCACTGTCATACAGGAACCCAGGCTCACTGAGGTGCCACTGCCATGTAGTTACTCCATCTGGAAACTCAGTAACTTTGCTTAGTGTGGCAGCACACAGGAGAACTGGACAATCTTCCATGACTTTTCACTGTTTCAGCCCTGAAATCATCCTAGGGCACAACTAATCACAACTCTCTGCCTAACTGCAAGGATGCTGGGAAATGAAATGCTTGGTGAGGTATATGGTTGCTACCACAAACAGGGACAATTTAAGTCTCAACTATATCTAACTAGTTAGCTTTTATAACCCTAGTAAAACACTTATATTTTAGAGGCCCTGATAGAAGCAGAATTCATTTTGAAACATGTTGACTAGTCTCACTTGTGTGGGACAATGCCCTTGCTTCTTGGAAGTTTAAAGCACTTTACAGTGCTAACATGTCATGGTTTTTCATGACATTAGTAGTAATAACCTAAATTACAATGTAGAAAATGGAATCTTTTAGAGATCAAGTAAATGTCCTAAAATAATAAAGCTAGTAAGTGGTGAAAGTGTGATTTTAAAATAGATCTCTCTGAAAACAAGACATTTTCTTTCAACTAAATTGTCTCCTTTCAATATCACAACAGACTTCATTCTAGGCAACTCCGAAGGAAATAAGCAGAAATTTCCTTTTCCATGGTTCATTTTGGTCCCACATTAAAACAGCTACAAGTTCCTACATATAACATTATCATAGATGATTTGTTTTCAAATGCTGAGTGGAAATTATCAGTTTTTGATGATCCTAGAAACAAATGATATCATATGTAAGAGATTTAGTCCAATGGTGAGAGGTATATGGTCCTCACTTCAAATTAGATCATTAGTACAAATTTATAGTCTTTTATATATGCCAGTATATGTTTTGGTGCATAGTATTGATATCTCCCTAAGATCTACATCCTCAACTTTGAGATATAAGCATTTTCATTATCTCTCATACAAATAGAAAAATGTTATTTTGTTTATTACAAGTTCATACTGTGGTGTCCACAAGAAAATAATCTAGCCAAAATTCAAGAAATAAAAATTGAGTGACCTGTTAAATGTGAACAGTCATTGAGGTGGGTTAAATTCTGATTAATTCAGAGCTTTTCCACTAATTTAAGAAAATATTTGTCATTTTGATTTTGATAGGCTTAGGTCTAAAACTATTAAACTCTTATTTTCAAAAATTATTTAAAGACTAAAGTAGATTTTGGAGTATTAGTAGTACGATTTCAAACAATATGGAAAAATTTTCAAACCACTAATATAAATATTGCCAACAAATTGATTTCTTAAATATACTTTTAAGTTTAAATGACTTTTCTTGAAACTTACCTTTTTTATTTTAAAAATTAAATAACTGACAAAACAACAATGAAGGCAAAATCAAAACAACAAAAATGATGCATGACTTCAAGACAAAATGATAGAAATTTGCAATGGTTGCTATAGTACATACTGTTATCTTCAAAGAAGTTGCTCAGCCCACTAGACATAAGTGATGAGGAATGTCTGCTGATCCCTACTTTATTTGCTTAGTTTACCCATCAAATTATTTTTAGAGACCTGGGAACTGGAAGTTCATTTTCTATTTAGAGAACAGTTACCTAGTACCCTCAAACATCCAGTACTCAGAAAAGCTCAAAACAATTTTAGAGATTCATGCTAGCTAAACCAAATGACACAAATTGTGTTCATTTACTTAAGCAAATTTCTACCTGGGACATATAACCTATTGCCCATGTTTTAGATATAATTGTACTGTAGTCAGTAGTGTGAGTTACCAACTCAACAGGACGGGGATAGGCTACAAAGGAAGCCACGATCGACCTCACTGCCGCAGCAAGTTTTGTCCAAGGGCCTGCTCATACACCACAGCATGCACTTCTTGTCCTGCTTTAATTGGTCTGCATGCAGTCCACAGGGCGTATTTCTCTTCCTACCTTTAGTAAATGTGAAACCACTTGCCGCTTTGTGGGGGTCTTGACCAGTTCATGTTCAGCACAAGAACCTGGAAAGAAACTCATTTTTATGGACAGGAAAATGATTAGGAACTGATTCAAAAAGAAATATAAGACTTTAAGCTTTTTTGTAAGCCAAAAACTATAGCTTGCGGTAAAAGGAAATTATGTTTTACACTAGTGATGTCTGAAATATTATTTGAAATATTGAAAAATCCATTATAAAAATATATATTATATATATTTATTCTATATAAATAAGTTTTAAATCTACCTTTTTATATTGTTGTAATAAGATTAATGTTTTTTGTTGACAACAACAAGAAAAAGGTGGGAAGAAATATAGATACAGTGCACCTCAGTTTACAAATTTAATTCTTTTCGTGATTCTGGACTCAAACCAAGTCAGTCAGAAACTGAACAAATTTCCCCATAAAGTTCAGTGTCACCTGATAGGGAGTTCAGAACAGAAGCACAATTTTGCTAAATTTTATTGACTTGTTCATGAACAGAAGAAATCTGTGAATGGAGGTTACACTGTGCAGATATAGATGTAGATATAGTTGATATATGTAGACAGAGATATATTCAGATGTTTGGAGTAATTAAATAAGGAACTGTCATGACAGTAATGAATTAAAGACATTCTTTAATGGTAAAAATGGTAAACATATTTAATAATAAATATTTAAATGAATAAATATATAGTACAGTATTTGGGGACATTTTGTAAAAAGATAAAACTTGAAAATGATTTCTATAGTAATGTCAAGATTTATTATAGGGGCTGGGGATATAGCTCCGTGGAATAAGCGCCTGCCTAGCAAGCGCAGGGTCCTGAGTTCAATCCCCAGTACCGCAAAAAAAAAAAAAAAAAAGAGATTTGCCAAGATTTATTATAAACCTTTAATAACTGGAATATTATGGTTTCTGTGAAAGAATTGATAAATGGACCATTAGAATAGAATAGAAAACCCAAAAATACATTTATACTTTTAAAGGATATTTGATTTATTACAATAATATCACTGCAGATAGGAGAAAACAAGAAAATGCATTAAATTATAATTTACTTGATTAAATATCCACCTAGGAAAAATAAACTTAATAAGTCCTCTCATAGTCTATTAGTATTTACAGTCCCATAATAATTTAGATGAATTGAGTAATTAAGTATGAAGAGCAATAAATAATAAAGCTTCCAGAGAACAATCTAACAGACTACTCCCAATGTATCAAGGTTGGGATAGATTTTTAGGACACCAGAGAAATTACTTATAAAGGAAAAAACTGATGAATTTGACTTCATTAAAATTAGAAAGAGAGAAGATGTTCCTCAAGTGAAGGAAGAGAATAAATATAAGAAAATACAATTGATTGTATTAATCATCAGGAAAATACAATTTAAAGTCATAGTGATATACCAGAACCTATCAACTGGAATGGTTAAAAATAGAAAGACTGACGATACAAAGTGCTGTGTGAATATGGAGGAATGGGAACCCTCACTCGTGACTGACAAGTATAAATTGGTAGAACCATTTGAGACAACGCTCATGCATTGTCTACCAAAGTAGAAAACACATAAAACATATGACACAGCAACTCTGCAGTGAAGTATCTACTCAATCAAAACACAAACACCTATTCCAGGACAAGTGTATGTATAATTCTGGTTGTGCCAAAGTTCTGTCTCTTGACCTGTGTGGTAATAAATTATCCAGCTCTATATTTTTAGTTTGCACATTTTCTAATATTTTATAAAAAGATTTAAAATTCATAATTCATAGAAAACTCATGGGTGAGTGTGGTCAACAATTATACTGTATTGACTTGTTCTTATATTACTGAAAACTGAAGACTTCAGTAACCACTGATACCCTGTATTCCACACCCTCTCTGTTTTTACAGGGACTTTGTTTCTTCGTCTCCTCTGTAGTTATTTTTTCTGTACAGTGGGTCATTCTTAGCAATCTAAACAAAATACTTCCTATTTTATTTAAAAATGAATACAAACCACATACCACTGTGGTATGTGCTGAAAGTTAGTGTCTTTCCACAACTCAAGCTGGAAACTAATGCTGAAGACACAAAATTTAAAGGAAGTCACTTCAATTTAAAGAAGGAAAGGTTTATTTTTGTTCACAATTTGTAAAAGTTTTAGTCCATAGTTGGCTGGCTCCAAGGCAAGCTGCATGGCAGAAGGGAATAGCAATCAGGAAATAGCCAGGCACACATACATACACACACACCCTTGTAGGGCATATCCACAGTGACTCATCTCTTCCACCCAGGCTTCACCTCTAGATATCAGACCCGGCTCTTACCCATCAGTGCACTAATCCGGTACCCATGATCCAGTTAGCTCCCCAAAGCGCCACCTATGAGGGCATGAGGCTTTGGGACAACATCTAGATATAAGCAATACTCAAGGGCTTTGGGATTTTAAATCATGAGGGATTCACCCTCATATGGATTAGTGGCCATGTAAAAGAGATGTAAAGAAGTGACCTTTTCCTTTCTCCATGTGAGGACACAGAGAGGGCCCCAGATATGAGGAAAAGACCAGACCAACAGGTCTTCTGACGTCTCAGTCTTGGACAGTCCAACCTCTTGAACTGTAGGAAATTAATTTGTTGCTTGTAAGTTCCCTAGTCTCAGTATTAGTGATAGCAGTCAGAAAGATAAGATACCTGCATTTTTCTTTTTTCCAATTAAAAGAAAACATTTAACAAATTGCCTAAACTTTCTTGGACCCAGTACAACAAGGCTTTTCCACTATTCCACAACTCTTCTTGTCAGTTTACCTAGACCCTCACACAAGGGTCCAAACCTTTCTTATTCAACCTATTAACTATGTTAGGTGGAGCTGGTTGATCACACCTTCTTATTTGAAGCATTTCTTTATTTAGCATCTCAGATGCCCTCCTATTTTTTTCCCTATTGAGTTTTCAGTTCTAAGTGTAGGGACCATTATGTCTCACAATTAGACCAACAAATGGTCTTGTTAATTTAATGCTCAAACTGCTTTGTAGTTTTAGAAATTATAATTTGTATTTTATTCTCTTTCTACATCATATTCTTATACCAAACTAAAAACAAAAATCAAAGAGTGGCTTTAATAATAGATTTTAAATATGCAGCATCTTATGACCTGTCTCATTTCCACTTGTTTACCACATGCCTCTCACTGTGATTACATATTTTGTTCTTATTACCACAAGAGTTTCCCTTCAGGCCAAGGAAATGAGTTTCTCTTAATTGGGCTCAGTTATATTTCTTTCAGAGAAGCTAAAAAGGGCAGAAATGTGAGGAAAAATTGTCCATTTTGAGAAATGAGCTTCTACTTTCCCCATAACAAATTATATCTATTATATCACACATGTTTGGAGCACTTTGGTCCTAGATACTGTGCTTGTTAAGAAAACAAAGACTGTTTTAAGTACCTTACAGCCTAAGGGAAGAATTTCATTTTTCAAAATGAATCAGATGAACATTGATTCGTTATAGATTTAAGAATCTATAATATTGGAAAATACTTACTCATAATTTGGTAAAACAAAAGAGATTATCAGGTGTTCTGTCAACTAAGTGCTAGACTTATTTCTACTAACCAAACTGTTTAAAAGTTTTATTGGGCCAGAAGTTAACTGATAGATGTACAATGAAATGCAAATAGAACTTCTTGGCTGATGGAAAGATAACTCTGAAAGTTTATTTCTCCATCAGATATTATCTGATTCTTCATAGTTCAGAGCCTATACATTTTGTTTTACGATTCCTCTGTTATAATGCGCATATTATAACAAAGGTGAGAGCTGAAGGCAGCCCCAACTGGCTAATGAGAATTGTTTAGGTTTCTAGAATGCTGAAATTCCCTTCATATCGGTAGCTTAAGGTCACGCATGATGACAGTGCTCGTACTACCAAAACACAGACACTACAGTAAGGGATTTTTGTTTGTTTGTATACTTCCTAGAAAGCCAGTTGACTCTATTTTAATGTTTTATTGGTTCCCTAATTAACTGATGAGTTAAATAAAATGGATAATTTAAGTAAATTTTTGATGTATATTCACTTTATATCTTTAAAAAGAGCCTGGGTTCAAATCCTTTCGAAAATTACACTTTAACAGTAGATACCAACTGTCATTCACTAGAATTGGTTAGCCATTGTTCAGTTATGTGAATGAAGAACTTGTCTTTCACTCACGAGAACGCATACAGGGACTAGGTAGTGGGGATTGCTTGAAAATGATAATCCAAATGGTATAACAGTCACAGTTCTCGATCAAACAGAAAGAATAGGTAAAATAGTATGTAGTTTTCATACTGATAAATACTTGAAAGTCCTAAGTTCACCAACTTAACTTTACAATGATGTAAGGTCTTACTCCCTGTTAATGTATGGCATAATTGCCAGGAAATTACTATTTTCAGTGTGCTCCCAGCTATTTCTTAGGATTTCATATACTAATTCAATCAAGTGTCTGAAAATGTAAATTTATGCCCTCAATTATCTGAAGAGAGGTAACTACTTACATTTTAGAGAGCTGTGTTGGTCTCTTAAACAAAGGTCCCAAAACTCTTGAAGTTCAGTCTTGATCAGGGCATTCTACTGTAATTCACTTTTCATTTTTAGAGAGCAGTTTTTACAATATAACTTTGGAGATCTTCAACAATCTTGGAAAATAATCATATTTTTGTTATTGCCCTTACTTTACAACAAAGAAATAAATACCCAGAGTGCTTATCTTGGAAAGTTCACATTATTCAAGGTGATTCTGATGTCATTTGCCTAGGGGACCCTATACAAAATACAGAAAACAGACTAGAGACTTCTTTAAATTATGTACTAGGAAATAGGTTTATATCATTGGTGAGATAAAAAAACTACAACTAGTTTACAAACAGATATTTTAGCCATAAAGCCAGGATTTAATATGTATATATACCAATTCCCCACAAGTGTATTTATTATGTATCACAAGCATATAGTAGAAAAAGAAAAGAAGCCCTAAATTGTTTATTTTCTGTGCATATTCAGCTAACAGCTTCTCACTGCCAAATCTGGCAAACAAGGAAACCCTTGGATAATGGAGCTTATTTCTTTCGTTTGGATTTTTAACTTGTAGCTTTGACATAGAGCAAGTTCTTGGCTCTCGGCAGAAGAATAAATGTTCTCCAGCCATAGGCAGCACAAGGTGCTTGCATTTCTTTATAGTTTGGCAGCAATTCGATTTTTGTTATGAGGTTTTGCTGATGTTTTCACATCACTAGTTGAATTTCATTTTCAGTCACTATTATGTTTTTCACTGTGGGATGTTAATTGTGGTTTTGGAAATAGCAGTCTAATTAAGCTGAGTCATTTCAAAGCTTTTCACTGAGTACAAATGCTTTTGGTAGTTAAGGTAATTCCAAGAAAATTCTTTTGATGAGGACTTTGCTGTTTAAAATTGTACAGAAGAGAAAGGGAAAAGGCTCAGGAAGCTGTGATTGACTACAGCTCTTCTTTTAGCTTCACTTTCCCCAGCTGCATTAAGTCAAGTTCAGAGATAACCCTGAATGAAATAATTGTTATTTGAGTGAATTTATATGAACCTGAATATCAAATAAAAATAGTGTGATAAATCAGAAGGACTATTATTCTCTACTTTCTCACTGCAAATGCAAATATGACTCAATTTGCATCATGGTTGATTAGATTTTGTCATTTGATTGGCTTCAGAAAGGATGTGAATAAAATAGGAAATAAAACCTGCATCTAATGAAAAGTAAAGTCTTCAAGGTCAAACTTCTACTTTCTTTAAAGGTAGCTGCCCAAGATTCCAAGGTACTGCTGTACATTTATCCACTTGACTCTCTGAACTACATTTCCCAGAATTCACTTTAGTGTTTCCAGTTTGGAGGATTCACAAGGTGATTCTCTGAAGATTTAGAAAGCATGAGATTTAGTGTTTCTGTTTTAATATTGAGATGTTTGGAGATTCCTCAGTAAGCTAGGACTAGAGATTCCATTCAACCCAGCTATTCCTCTTCTGGGTATTTTCCCAGAAGAACTGAAAACATCAAATCACAGTGATATATGTGCATCCATGTTTATAGCAGTACAATTTGTAATAGCTAAATCGTGGAAGCAATGCAAATGTCCATCCAATGAGGAATGGATAAAAAAGTTGTGGTATTTTTACATAATGGAATATTACTCAGCTATAAAGAAAGATAATCTCAAGGCTTTTATAGGAAAAAGGACACAACTAGAGAACATATTCATAAGTGAAATAAATCAGACCGTATGTGTAAACAAATTGTCTCACTGGTGTAAGAACCTGAAAGAGTGAATAAAAACTAAGTATGATAGATATTGTGAAACAAAAGGAAACTGCTCAAAAATAAAGAACTAGAATGAGGGAAAAGAGAAAAGAGAGAAGGGGAAATTATGTATACATGTACACACAGGATAGCTAACATAGTTGTACTTGCGACTTCTATTGCTTTATTGAAAGGAACAGTTAATGTTTAAATGTTTGATCAATCTTACACGTTTATATTTGTTTATCTGAGTATCCAAATTAAAGATATCAATATGTAATACAACAACCATTGTTAATTTCCTAACACCTTGTCTGAAATTCAGTATTGCTTGTATTGTTTTTGTATTATTTTGTAAATGTATGTGTGTTTGTTAATGTTTTCATCCTTTTATCTTTAAAATTTTAAAAAGAGAGAAAAAACACAAGAAAATTATCCATCACTTCATAGCTCAGACTCGTTGCCAATTTGCTGGCTCTTTTCTTGGCATAAAGCAACTTCTGAGTCCCCTGTGGTACTTCTTACCATCCCTCGAATTTTCCTCTAGTTCCTATTAACTCCTGTACCACATAAACATGTTTAATTCCGAGAGGATGGAGTTATTTTCAGTAAGACACCCATGCCACCTACACAAGAGACAACAGGAATGAACATAGACTTCAGTTCTTTCCTGTGGAGTTTCAGAGCATGTCTTTGGGTTCCAGGTTGTCTTAATTTCTCCCAGTTTACCTTCATCTTCCATTACTCTGGAACATTCAGACTGATCTGAACATTCCATCTCCAACATCAGATGTGGAAAATGAGCTGCCAGAGAATGCTTACGATATAGGGGAAAATATAACTCCCAAGCTGCTAGATATCAGATGTGCCAAGTTCATGTCCCTTAAAGTCAAAGAGTGAATTGAAAAGGACAAAGGATAGAAGAGTAGGAAAAGTTTATTGGGACATAAGAGAAGATACTGAGACACAGGAGGCATCTCAGAAGTGGGTGGCCACTGAAGTGCTTTGTCAGGGGTAATTTATACAGCAAAGTCACGACATGGGTAAAACATGGATCAAACTATGACCAACCCACAAGGCTAGGAGTATAGCTGCTTAGCTAATATTGGTCCAATAGGGAAGCAAGTCATACAGCAAGGGTACATGGGAAGAACAAAGGCATGTTTTAGAAGTGATGGATCTGGACGCTCTGCTCACCTGCCTGTGTGACTGACGTCTATCTGGACTTTACTGAATCAGGTGGCCCTAATTATGGTATAACTATAACTTACTGTTTATCCACTAGGGAGGCATATAGGCCTGGCCAATACACCCTTTTCTTGAGGCCTGGCCCTCTTCCACAATTCTGATGTCTTTATTTTTTTCTGCTGACTTTCTTGACAGCCCAGTCCCCATTAATTTCTACCTAATTTAGCTGACCATAGCATTTAGCCAGCTTCATAAGTTCAGATACATATTATATATACCCCTGCTAGTGGTTGACCCTGATAAAGTGCACCTTCAAAAATATGAGGCACCTGAACAGTAGCATGAATAAAAATGTATGATTTTTAATACAACTTCAAAGCAATACCTTAATGTTGTGGATATAGCTCAGTATTAGAGCACTTGTCCAGCATGGACAAGATTTGATTGATATCTAGCACCAGAAAAAAAATCAAGAGATCTGGTCAACCCACAGCAGTGAATCACATCTACAGTTGAATTCTTTTCCTCCATTCCCTCAACTGAGAAGCTGGAAGACCATACAACCTTCATGGAGTGGAAGAGAATGCCAGTTGATTTAAAATAAGGAAAAAGAAATCTAGGAAAAATTACCACTTCAATACCTGGGCAAGAAGAAGGCTTGAATAAATTTGACCTTGTTAAACGTGGTAAAACAAAATAAAATAGCATGATAGCTATGTAAAAGTTCAGCTTAAGAAGTAACAGAAAGATTAATTTTATAAGACAAGCAATTCAATATGGAAAAGAAGAAAAAATTGTTAAATATTTTTTGTTTATAGAAAAATTAAAAAGAAAATGCACTCAAGGAAATAAAATGAAACATTATCCCAACAGAATGTGATGAAGAATGCATAGATAAATAAGTCAAGTAGGGGCAAAGCACTGCTGCCCTACAAAAAGTATATGTACATTGGAAGAAGCCAGAAACAACACAGTCAGAGTTCAAAGTTAGTTGGAAGCATGGAAGAAAAGACTTGCAATGGTCATCTTCAGTGTAGTAGAAATTAGCAGAGGTAAAGTTCCATTTGAGAAACACAATAGACGTATTGAATGGATGAAAATAAGAGAAACACAGATGTAAAAGTCCTCAGTAAGATGCTAGCAAACAAAATTCAACAAATCATCAAAAAGATTATATACCATGACCGGGTGGGATTTATCCCAGGGATGGTTAAACATATGCATATCAATAAATGTAAAACACCATATCAACAGAGCCAGAGACAATGATCACACAATCATCTCAACACGTGCAGAAAAAGTTTTGATAAAGTTCAGCACACATTCATGATAAAATCCTACAGAACATTGGAATAGATGGTCTTTATCTCAATCTGATAAAAAGCCATCTTTGACAAACCAATGGACAACATCATTCTAAATGGACAAAAACTGAAAGTTTTTATTCTAAAATCAGGAACAAGACAAGGATGTCCACTATCACCACTCCCTTTCAACATAGTTCTGGAAATATTAGACAGAGCAGTTAGACAAGAGAGAGAAATAAGAGGGATAAGGATAAGAAAGGTAGAAGTGAAATTATCATTATTTGGGGATGATGTCATACTCTATGTAGAAGAGCCCAAAAACTCCACCGAACGATGCCTAGAGTTAATAAGCAAATTAAAAAAAAAAAGCAATTTCAGTTACATGTCTGGATACAAAGTCAGCACTCAAAAATAAACAGCATTCTTGTATACAAACAACAAATTTATTGAAAGAGAGATTAGAGAAACCACACCCTCTATAATAGCATGTAAAAAATGAAATAATTAGGAATCAGTCTAACAAAGGAAGTAAAAGATTTACATATTGAAAATTATAATACTATGAAAAAGGAGATTAAAGAAGATTTCAAAAAATGGAAAGATATCCCTTGCTCATGGATAGGAAGAACTAACCTAGTGAAAATGGCCATACTTCCAAAATTGGTGTACAGATTTAATGGAATCCCATTCAAAATTCCATTAGCATACCTCACAGAAGCAGACAAAATACTCCTAAAATTCATCTTGTACCACAAGAGACCTAGAATAGCAAAGGCAATCCCGGACAACAAAGACAAGTCACAAAGCTACTGTGATAAAATTGGCATGGTACTGAAAAAAATAGACCTGAAGACCAGTGGAATAGGCTAGAAGATGTGGAGACACCTACAAACACACTCAGCCATGTCATCTTTGACAAAGGGGCCAAACATGTTCACTGGAAGAAAGATAGCCTCTTTAATAAATGGTGCTAGAAAAACTGGCTCTCTACATGCCGAGCACTAAAACTAGACTCATGTCAATCAATATGCACCAAACCAAAGTAAAAATGGATCAAAGATTTAAATATTAAAGTAGAAACACTAAATCTGCTGGAAGAGGAAGTAGGTCAAAATCTTGAAGACATAGGGGTAGGCACAGTCTCCAAGCTGCACAGGAAACACTTCAAAGCATCAACTGAGATTTCATCCTACAAAAGAGCTTTTGTACTTTAAAAGAAATCACCAATAGAGTGAAAATACAACCCACAGAGTAGGAGAACATTTTAGTCAACTATTCCTCAGACAAAGGACTTATGTCTAGAATATATAAAGAATTGAAAAAAACACATAAAGAATTGAAAGAACACCCAAATTCAAAGACCAAAGCCAATGGGCATCTGAGATGAATGCACACTTCTTAAATAAAGAAATACAAATGGCACAAAAATACATGAAAAAAATGTTCAGCATCATTAGTTATTTGAGAGATGCAAATTAAAACAGCACTGAGATTTCATCTCACCACAGTAAGAAAGGCTACCGTCAAGAAATCAACAAACAACAAATGCTGGAGGGTTGTGGGGAAAAAGGAACTCTTCCCCATTGTTGGTAGCAATGCACACCAGTATAACCACTTTGGAAATCAGTGTGGAGATTCCTCAAAAAACTAGAATTAAAGGTCCCATTTAATCCAGCTATTGCCTTCCTGGGTATTTTCCCAGAAGAATTAAAAACATCATACAACAGTGATATACATGCTCCCATTTTTATAATGGCACAATCTCTCATAGCAAAATATTGGAAACCCAAATGCCCATCAACAATGGAATGTTAATCAGTTATAAAAAAAAGATAAACTTGAGGCCTTTTTAGGTAAATGGGTGCAAATAGAGACAATACTCATAAGCAAAAAAAATCAAAACTACATATGTAAACACCATACTATCTCCCTAGTATAAGAACCTGAAAGAATAAATAAAGCAACTTCCGGGAAGATGGCGACCAGGTGAGCGGCAGAGGGAATCTCGCCCAGAGACCGATCATTTGCGCGCGGGTGCCCGGTCCATGGATGCAAAATTCCAACTGATCGGGCTTCTCTCCGCGGCATGAGCATCAAAGGGCCGGCTGGACAAGCCGGGCGGCGAGAAGTGGGCAGATCCTGAGAGCTGGGCACCCGAGAGATCGGTGAGGCGCTTCGGCCGTAGCTCGGCTCAAATCGCGTACAGCCGACAGAGTGATTGCGGCGGGAGGAAAGCCTCCAACTCCTGAACCCGATCAGCTCGGAGACGGCTGTAACCAGGATTTGTTGGAGGCAGCGGAGCAGAGGAAACTCAGAGAACGAGCTACTGGGACAAACTGCGCCAATCTGGGCAGCGTTCCGGGATCCCGCTCAGAGCCCCACCCGCAGCCGGCGCTTCGCAAACTGGAGCGGCTGCGATCGGCGGGATTTCTGAGTCGGGAAAAAGCTCGATCCACGGAAATACATCTGAATGGCATTCCTGCCTGCAGGATCCCAGGGTGAGTTGAGTGGGCGCTCTAACCGGTTATTCCTGAGTCGGGAAGAAGCTCTGCCCAGCGAGTGACATCAAAGCAGCTTTAAGGACTGCGGGATCTCCCAGGTTTCAGGAAGAGCTAGCTAGGCGCCCCTAGGGGATTTGTGAGGGGGGAAGGAGCTCCACCCAGAGAGGAACACCTGAGTGGCCTGTCTGCAAGACGCCTGGGGCGGCGACCTGTTTATACGCCCCAGCCAGGGCTCAGGGTAGGGAGTAGAAGCGGAAATCTCAGCAGACAGCTTAAGGGACATTCTCCCAAAGAGAAGGAATCATTGGAGCAGCCTCTGCAGCAGAACTTTGCCTGCTGAACTGCCTGGGGAATTTATAGCTCCACATTTTGAATCTGATACCCAAAAATGGGAAAACAGAGGAACAAAACGCAGTCTCAAAACTCAACCC